>KK115515.1:53102-88024 GCA_000611955.2 Stegodyphus mimosarum
TGAAGGGGCAGAAACTGACTTAATTCATTATTCCACTAACAGTTTTGAAATGTAAACAAATAGCAGTTTCGTTAGACATAATTATATAATATAATAATTCATAATTATCTATATATTCATAAAAATTCATAATTATACATATACATAATAAGAAAACTTTCCATATACCACCTCCAAGATATAAAGGTTTTTCTTTTCAGATTTTTATGCTTTTAAAGTGAAGGGAGTCTAGAAAATACTAATTAAAATTCCTAATGAATTTTTTGTCTTTCATAATTAATGGTACAAACAACTTTTAAATTGCTGTTAATTCTACAACTATTGCATACAGATTAATTAAAGGCATAAAAACCTTAATCGGAACATAAGTACAACATAATTCAATCACTTTTAAGCAAAAAATGCACAATTTAGCAACATTTAAGAAAAAAAAACTGTGCTCACTGAGTCGAGTAACATAGTGGATATATATATATACATATGTTTATATACTTTTGATGCGGCCGAAACTGGATGTGCACATGTACATGTTATAGAAGTTATGAATGAAAAACCGTTTTATTCAGAATTTTACTTAGTATTTTAAATTAGTATTTTCTAGACATCCTTTGCTTTAAAAACATAAATATCTGCTAAGAAAAATCTTTAATCACAAAACTACTAAATTCAAAAGTAAAAATTTTAAGCATTGAAAAATTAGATATTGCCATTGATCGCAGATTAATCGGTGCTACGGTTCGGGTGTAGTTCGGGTGTGCTGTAGCTTCTGCATTCTTGCTTGTTAATTATAATGTAATAAAACATTTGCAGCTAGAGTCGCAGTTTTTAAAACCTTGAAATACTATCGTTCAAGTTTTAACTTTCTAAAGAAACTTATATATATATATATATATATACTGAATATAAAAGAGCGTTTACACACTTTTGGAACGACTTTGGAGTCGTTTAATTCATGTTTATAATGTAAAGAGTATTTTTTAATACTCTTCGATTAATGTCCGATGATTTCCATGATAGAAGGACTTTTCGTGCAATTTCTAGGAGCAATGATGTCCACTCCTCTTCCACTATTTTCCAGAGCACATTATTCGTGGTGCGCTTGCAAAGAGCTCTTTTCAGGAGACAAATGGTCTAAGAGGTGAAAGATTAGACGACTTCACAGGAATACGTTGAAACGATATATGAAATACCTCTATCAGTCTTCATTATTTCAAGTAATGCTACGACATTTTTCAAAGTTTTTATCTTATTACCAACTATTTGACTTTAGAATCATTAGAAACAGTACGTACCTTTTCCAGGTATTCGTGTGGAGACTTCTTTCCATATAAACGTAATGACTGACGGTTTGGGCAATGGTATTTTGTCTCGGTTTAGATTCCCACAGAATCGGTTGGCTGCATCGGGCATTCGTGGTTTTCTAGATATATTATATGCATATGACTCAGTTTTTAGATGTCTTCTTCAAAGGCATCCGTTCTAAGGCAAATATACGGCTTTTCCCATATAAAATGGGAATACTAGCCAACTTTCCTTGGAAAATCTGCCGAAAGCATCTTTTCCCCTAGGCAGGTTGCCCTCGCATGCTTTCCGACAAACAAAGCTTGTTGACAAGCGCAGTATCCAACAAAACTAGCGAAACCAATCCTAAAACAAACTATACCTTATATATTTTCTCACACTACTGGCCGAACGGTGAAGTCGCTGAACAACAATAGTTCGGTTCGAATCAATGCGAAGGGACTGGCTGCAGGGGGGGTTTCATGGATTTACACATATAACGTATGAAAAGGCCAGCTCCCTTAGAAAATTAAACTTTGTTTGTGGCGTTAATGTACTTTCATTTTGAGACAAATTTCTGCATGAAGTTTTTTTTTTGTTTGATGAACAATATTTCTTGTATAAACCATTTGATGTCATTTTGAAGCCCTTGATAGTAGCCAGCCCCCCGAGCGTTAATGCCGCTGAACACTGGTAGTTTAATCCGGCAAAAGGGCTGACTGCGTGGGCCTTTTCGTGGCTTTCCTCGTGTTTAATGTTGCATGGAAGCCATTTTCCCTAGAAAGTCCTCCACGAAGCCATTCTCCCCTTACACAGACGGCCGTCGAGGGCTTTGCCATAATTAAATAAACCAAACCAAAAATCATAATAGTGACCTACTTCAGATTTTCAGATTTCATTAAAATCATGCTTTATTGCTATGTTTAAGGTTTTCCGGGGGAGGGGGCTTTGCGTCATTGAAATCTGTGCTTCTTTAGATTCTTGTTTTTTAAATGTTATCAATCAAAGAGGACGGACATGAAAACTGTAATAGTTGAAGAAATAGCCTTTTATATTTTTTGTTAACAGTTGCTAATTTTAATGATTATTCGTAGCTTTAAATGCACTTCTTAACAAAATGTAACGTGCGGTTTCTTTTTTCTCTCCTGGATTGGTCGAAAAATTAATTTTTTCATAACAATTCTTGTAACAGCTGTGTCTGCCATAGGTTTTGTCTTAATGAAAAACTTCACAGCCTTCATAGTATTTAACACTATTAATGGGATCCTCATGCCTTCTGTGTTTCAGCTACCATATATAATAGGTAAGTGAGAGTTTTATAAGGTAATAAAAATTGTATCTTATTCAATGTAGCATTTATATATACTTTAAAAAAAATGGAATAAAAAATGTATTAAGAATAACGCTGCAGCCGGCTCATTTAGCATAAAAATAACCAATTTGAAATTTTCAAAAATACTTTTAATACCAGTTTTACTTAGCCATAGTTAATCTGTTATTATGAGATGTAGTATATTTACATTACAGGATCCTTTAGAAGAACTACGAAAGTTAGGAAAGATTGTTGAACGATAATTTTTAGGTCGATATTCGAACTTAGAAAGCTGAATGCCGATGGAAAAATGAATTTGCTAATTGATGGCTACTGGACCTTGTTAATCTTCATAGTAATGTATAGAGTTTATTTACGAAACTATTAAGGCTTTCGGTTGGCTGAAAATATCAATGCTGAATTTTTGGATTTTAATATTGAAATTACCGTGATACTTTCCTATGTATAACTGGCAGTTTTAAAATTGGCTAAAGCAAATTTAACATCTGATAATCAGTTTTTATAAGAACTAGACTGAGAATAATTGAAACGGTTAAGTAAATAAAGAAATTATGATGCGGGCAGGTTTAAAATAGAAAGGTTTTAAAGCAGTGTTGTCCAGTCTGTGGTTCAGAAATCACAAGTTTTCCTCGAAGTCTGCCGTGATAGTTCTCCTAGATTGCGAAAAAAGACAAAATTTCAAACTAAAATCAACTGTACATAGCCAGGCATCAAAGATTTTAGAAGTTAAACATGGCAGTCATCTGTCCCTCCCCCCCCTTCCCAATGCCGAGACTTTATGCAATGTATTACCGTTTATCTTACCTATGATTAATAATTAAGGATAGAGCTTTAATATTATATAAGAAATTAATCAGATTGCTAGTGACAGAATCATGGAGAAATTATGATATCTTTGGACCCAGAAAATTGAAGAATCAAGATGGGTTTTTGAAGAAAGTTTTAAAACTGAAATCAGACCTTTCCTTCCAGGATGCTGGTACGGAAGAACTATTGAAATCAATAAGTCCTATCTACCTAGGATCTATTAGAATGAAATGCTATTTGATGTGTGCTAAAAAAATCATCACTTTGAGGGTGAACTAAAAGCAGCTGCCATGGAGACAATTTACTTCAGATATCCAAAGAATAATTGGCTTCACATTTATACTGATGGATCGAAAATGCTCGTCTTCAAGTTGAAATTGGTGTATAGTCAGAGCCGTTTGCATTCTGTTCTTCTCTTGACCCATTTTTCACTTATTTCGATGATGAAATAGACACAATTAGAGTTGCAATTTGAACAAATTATTGTTAGAGCAATCCAAATCAAAAATATTGTTATTAAGAATCCTTTTCAGCCATTTAAGTGGTTTGTATAATGTCACGGAATCAAAAATTATTATATCTTGCAGAACTCTTTGTCTTCTACCCTCAAAAAGGATAAGATAACTATTGTCTTACAGTGGATCCTGGCTCATGCTGTTGTACCTGGTAATGAATGGGCGGATAAACTAGCTAAAAAAGGAACTGAAATTTTGGAATCAAATAAAAGTGGGGTGTCTGTCACATTTGTGAAAAGTATAGTAAAATATTCTGTTAGGAAAAAATTTCATGTTAAATTACTTAAAGAAATTAAAAATAAGAACTGGAGGAACTCCATTTGTAATATCCCAGACTCTCCCAGATCCATCGTAGTTGCGGCGTTTCTTTTGGAGACCGGACATTATTGTCTAGCTAAATATTTGCACCGCAATTTTATGTATGATTGTCCCTTGTGCACTTTGTGCAACAAGAAGCTTGAGATGGACATAGATCAATTTCCAGATGTTCTTAGTTGAAGGAAGAAACTTATTTAGCTGATATTGACGGGCTACGAAGCAGAAGCAGCTGACATCCATCGACTAAATTTTTTATTGAATACTTAATATAATCATATATTATTCCATTTTACAGTTTATATGCAATTATTATTACTGTAATAAGATTAATTACTGTCTTGTCTTATTGTAACTTTATTTTTATATTTTGTTCATGTTCTAGTCTCATGCATCTTTGGTACATCGGGCCTAATGGTGTATAATCGAGTGCCGTTGCAATAAAAAAATTACCTATGAACTCCGCACTCTAGTCTAAACAACAAAAGAAGGATTTAAAGCCGTATGATGCTTCTTATCAGTATATAACCATAACATGCCATAGTTGCTATGCAAGAATCGGCATACTCATCCATTTTATTAACGTGAAGCCCAATATTTATTTCAGGTTTATCTAATAAGCTAAAGATTATCCATATTCTAATAGTCTTGAATTATTAAAAACGAATATATGTTTTCTTTAATTAGCTTAATTACTTTAAAAGGACATTAAATTAAAATAATTTTAATTAACTGCATTTTAAAAGTATGTATAACACAAGCAATATATGCTAAAAAATTGTATTCGAAGGTACAAGGGTGAGGGAGTATATATAAAACTGTGCAGTTATTATTCCGATATAAGAACTGCTTAAAAATCTTCCTGTTTTACTAAATTAGTTGACTAATTTTATTATAAATATATATTTTACAATATCCATTGAAGTATGTATTTTTTTGACTGTACAATTTGTTGAACATGGTGTAAACTTTAACGTATTTTATATATTCAAGTTTTAACAATCGTAATTGTAATTCCTTCTTTCAGTTTTGAAAATTGTGGCACCCGAGGTGAGAAATATGAATGGCATCACAAATATTGCGTCAAGAGTGGTTCTTTGTTTTTTGCCTTTAATCGCTTATTTAGCTCGAAGCTGAGTTACGGTAGAACTTACTACTTCATCAGTAACTCTTGTGTATCTACACTCATGTCCATAAATTAAGGACAATGCAAAATCAGGCAAAGAAAGAGTAAAAGCAAAACAAATTTGACTTATTTGTAAAGCTTATTTATTAAACAAAAGGTAAAGAGCAAAAAAAGATGCTATATGTTTGATATTATTAAAAAAATTAGCGATTTTTTATCCCTGGAGCAAATTACAAAAAAACCCTATTTACAAAAATCCAATATTACATATTTGGTATGATTGTTAGTACATTGCATGTCTCCCAGACGATGCAATACAGTCCGTACAACTCCTAGGCATACTGAGTATCAAATTATCGATCTGATCTTGGGGGGATATTACACCACTCAAAAAGCAATGCCCTCCGAAGTTCCGGTAGACATGTAGGAGGAGGTTGACGGGCTGCAACTCGTCGGCCAAACATGCCCCACACGTGCTCTACTGGATTCAAGTCCAGCGAGAATGCTGGCCAGTTCATACGGGTGATATCCTCCGATTAAAGGCATTCGCTTCCGATGTTTGCACGGTGAGGACGGGCGTTGTCATCCATAAACACAAATTGTGCGCCCATGGCGCCCCGAAACAAACATGCATGTTGTTTCAGAATGACGTCCATATAGATTTCGCTTTTCATGAATCCGATTTGAAATTGCAGGTCAGTTCTGGAACCCAGAATAATTCCACCCTAAACGAGCACTCCTGCACCACGTAACGGTGTCGTTCAATGATGTTTTCTTGATGGTAACGGGTACCTGGAGCTCTCCATATGAAAGTCCGGCGAGAATCAAACTGCAAGCTAAACCTGGACTCGTCGGAAAACATCACACAAGCCCACTGTTGCGGTGTCCACAATGCTTGCACTTTACTCCAGGCTAACCGGTGGCGACAGTGAGTTGCAGTAAGTGAAACGCATCTGGCAGGTCTATGAGCATATAGACCAATATGCCCTAAGCGTCTGTACACGGTCTGCCTTGAAATTGTCGCACCAGTGGCTGAAGAGAGTTGACGAGACAGGTCTAAGGCTGTGCTCCGCCTGTTTCTTTTGGCAGTAACTGCCAAATATCGGTCCTCATTCGGCATTGTAACTCTGGGGCGACCTGTGCTGTAACGTCTACTCACATGACCATCATCTTGGAATTGTTTCTAAAGCCTGGAGATGACACTCTGGACAATTCCAAGTTCGTCTGTAACTTGGGTACGCCCACATTCCAGACGGCCGATAATTCTACCACGTAAAAAATCATGCACATGCGTCCTTTGTGTCATAACTATTCGGTTATTGCACTGAAATGCTTATAAAGCGCCTGCGAACAATTTTACTTCTTTGCCTGTATTCGTTATATATCACTCTCTTACACTCTCGTCATTGTGACGTACCATCGGTGTCATCTGGTTACTTCCTGAAATTTGCATATGATTCTTGAAGATGTGTGTAGTGATTTTACAGGCGATGTATTTATTTTAGAGTTCGATTTCCGCGTGAATCGGAATTATCCTTAATTTATGGACATGAGTGTACTTTATTGGAAGTGAGTCTAATTTACGGTTTCGTTTTCTTTCTGTGTTTTCGTATTTGTTCTGTATTTCTTCTTAAATCTCCCAGTGTTTTTGTGAACTGTTAACAAATTATATCATTTGCAAGTTAATATTGTAAATGATTTGAATTGCCAATTTAAATATTTATTCTCAGTAAAAAATTATTCATTTTGCATGCCTTTAAAAAAATGTATTGTAATATGATAATATCTTAAAAACGTTCTTTCGCAGAAAATAGAGGTAATAATCCATAAAGATTCACACGTCCTGTTTCAAAACTGTAGAGAAAGATTTCCTTTTGCAGCAATTAGTTTAAAGTAAGGATTATCAAATCCTCTGAAATTGCGCCTTCGTGTTGTCACAAAAAAATCTTCTATAAGGCCTCAGCATATTATTTCTTATTCAAAATGAAGTAATTCTAAAATAATATTATGTAAAATTATTCAATAAATCCGATATACCGCAAGAAGGATTTTTATTCTAGATCTTTGCTAAAATGTCTTCAAAATAATCATTACTGATTGCAAGGCAGTTCTGTAAACGGTTCTTCCACTTTACTACAATACTGCGATATTGCGATCCTGCAGTGTTCTTTTGAGGCTTTACTTCCTGAGCAGTACTTCCTAGAGTTACAGAGTCCAAAACTATATGCCTAAAAGGAGGGATGCCTTCATAGAGGGTATGTTAAGGGAAACTGACCAGTATACACATTCTAAACGACACTGGCCAGCATGCTCCGTAGAGGACTTTTAGGGGAAACTGGATCGTTTCTATGTTACAGATGAGGAAAACCCCAGCAAATGCTCATACAACTAGCCCAGTCACAGTGATTCGAGCCTTGCACGAAAGTAACAGTGTTTACTGATTTTACCGTTTGGCTACAGGTGAGCCCGACATACTGGCGTCTTGAAAAATATGCTGTTTTCTGGTTCTGCGCGTTCATCTGCTATTTACATGTTGTCTCTGAATGTTTTATTTGGAGCGTGGATTTTTAATATGCCAATAAAAAGTAAAATATGGTTATAGCTATCAAACACATACTGAAATTTGTGAGACAGGTGAAGCCTGCGGTCTGTTTCGAAATATTGGAAATGTATATGAAGCTGAAAGCTCATCTGTAAATTAAAGACAAATTGTTTAAACTTTTTCTCCGGAATTCAAGCTTTGAAACTATAAATACGATGATGTCAAAGAACTTAGAAGTCCTTTTTCTCTCATCTGTGTAACAGAATCTTTGATCTTTTTTTCCGCCACCGGGAATCAACCTCGTAAAGTTGTAAACAGAAATATCAAATAAATGCTCTAAAACAGGATTTTCATCCTCTTCTTGCCTAAAGCACTCTTTTCTCTAATACTAGAAGATCATTTTCCCCTCCAAAAGTTAAAAATATATATATCTATATATATACATAATTTTCCAGATTTGTATGGTTTTTCACGTGTTTTTATAAATTAAAAAAAAAAAATGTGTAGAAAATGTTAATAAATTCCAAAACTTGAATGAAAGTGGGTTTTATATTCATACAATATTCGGTTGATTACCCTGATCTGCAGCCTTTTTACGGCACTAAAAAAGCATTCATATTGTACATCGAAAGACAAGATCGGGGTTGAAAAAGTGAAGTCTAGATGCGAAAACGCAAAAGCAGTTGCTGGTGCTGCCATCTGTTGGCAGAAGAGAAAAATGAGGAGGTACCGCGAATGAATGAAAAAAATGAAAATATGATGTATTTCAGAAAAATAAATAAAATTCGTTAAACGTTTAATATTGCAAACAAGAAAAAGCTACGTATTTATAATAGCTTTAAAGATGAAATCTGAATAGCTTCTAAAAACAATAATGCTATACATGGTATAACGATAAATATTTTTATTATCGATTACAAGCAAAAAAATTGCTGTTTTGTTCTGACTGCTTTGCATTTCGTTGAATTGAGCAATTAGTATAGACAAGTTTACACATTATTCTTTAAATAATTGTAGTTTGGAGCAATTGCTTATAAATGATGCTAGAAAAATTCAAAAGAAAAGAACTCATTATTTTAAACTAAATATGTACGTAAAGTTATTATAATGTATAATCTACTAAGCAATGTTTTATAATCACTTATTTCTGCCTTTACTAAGCGAGTGCAATTGTTATTTGTTAGCAAAAAAGTGTTATTTTAATATATTTCATTTCAATAAATTCATATATATGGGGTACTACTATAGTTGCTATTACATCATTACTATATTCAACTTTGTATAGGAAACTGAAAGTTAAACGGTCATTATGAGGCGACTTATATGAACACTTTTGTAGGCGCCATACCATAGAATAACTATAGCATTCTCACAATCACAAAAATTGGCATCAGCTCATTTTAGGATATTCCGTTTATACATTTTCGTAGTTGGTGTAACTTATGGTATCTATTAGCACAATCAGTTCGATGTAAATTATACTAACTTTTAGCGTCCTTAGATTCACATATATGGTATTGTTACTGTGAAAGACCGAAATTGGAGAATGTCGACTTTCACCGGAGAATGTCAACATTCACCAAATACGTCTGTGAAAGATCGAATATAACATTGCATTCTTGTACATTCGGACCCTCACCGGTTATGTCGACAATCACAGATATGCTCTGGTGTAGGTCGAAAAGAGAGGCGACTGGCTATTTCCTATAAATGCAGTTGTAAAAGCAAGGGCCTCTTGTGCAATTCAAAGTCTCATAATAGTTTAAGTTGTTGCAATAATCAGATTTGAATCACATAATTTAGTAAGTTTTTTATTACTATTATTTTATTTTCTCATTTACTACGTACTGTATAATTAAATAAGTTTTTTAACTTCTATTATTTTCTTTTCTCATTTTGAACGTATAGTGTGTTTTCTCGCTACTGAATTACGGAGAAGAAAATATAATATTCTCATATATTCGACATTCACCATTAGTACGTCGTGAATGTCGACATTCACTGGTGTAAGTCAGAAATAAGAGTATTTGGAAAATATTTCGGACATACACCAAGCGACTATGTGAATGTTGACATTTACCGGTGAAAGTCGACATTCTCCAGATTTCGGTGTTTCACCGTAACAGTATCAAATCATTTTAAGATATTTAATTTATGTAGTTTTTTAGATGATGCAACTTCTGGCAAATCATAATCTCATATTTGCACATAAGGTATCAGTAACCATTTTTTATAGCGTTAAGAATATTTTTCTAACTTCATTATATATAAAATAAAGTGGGATCACGAATAATTTGGGTACCGCTCATATTATATTATACACTAAACGATTCAATTTGTATTAAATTTTGAGAAGAAATTTCCTACTATTCTATTACATACGGTTTTAATCTTTTACTTAGAAATTAGGAGCAAAACTGAAAACAGACAAAACTGTACAAGAATCCTCGTCATTAGATCTTCTCAAATATCCTCAGTATGATCTGACTGTATGCAAATTTTGCAAATGGTATCAGATTCTGTAAATTACTTATTCAGTTTCATTTAATTCAATTCATTTATATGCATTAAATTAAAAGTATTTTACCACGTGTTATTATTTAAGTTCTTAGAATACGAAAGCGGGTTTTATTTTCTTAAATATTATGTCTCGAGATGTACGACACATTGCGTACTTTTAATTAAAATAGTTCTTAAATAGGCAATGACTCTAGTAGAAAACCTAAATTTTATTTGCATTCCATGGAGAAAAAAGTGTTATGGTTAAAAATTTTATAATGTCTTATTTCAAGCATGAAAAGATCCTAATTTCTGCAGGAACACTTTTGCAGAAATTTTCTGTGATAATTTTTCAGTAACCTGAAATTGAAAAATTTAAACCAAATTCAGGTACTACTGAAATATAAAAGTTGTATATGGTTCTACACTAATTGAATAACCGCTTCATTAAGTCTGTATTGGGTAAATTGAAAATATTAATTAAGCATTTCTCCAGATTTTGCATGTAATGATAAAGAACGTTTTGTATTTAATTCATTAAAGTATTATGAACATTTTACGAACTAAAATTTTTACCTTTCCTCGTCTACACAAAATATTAGATTTCATGTATATAAAAACTTCGCTGTCCACAATGTAGAAGTTGTTTTAAAAAATATTCCATTCTATTCTACCAAAAATATTCTGGAAAATTTGGAACTGAAAATGCATATCTAGAATCGGTTGATATCGGTTTCGATTGATATTTTCAGAACTATAGGTGCAAGATAAAAAATCTTTTCAAGTAAACTGAGTGATTAGCCAGCAAGGAAAGAAGATTTATATTTGAAAGATTACTGTAAGAAGAATTTGTCCCTTGCCTCCCAGGGTAAATACAGAGGAATTTTAACTTGTACGTATACATTTTAATTAATTTGAATTTTATTGTTTAAGGCTTTGTACAGAAATTTTATTGATTTTAATGATTTTATTGTCTTATTTTAATTATGAAGATTTTAAACTGTAATGTAAACCATTGTAATCCTACAGCATGCCGGCTCTCTGCCATTGATAATATTTTTGATGGAATACCAGACATTATAACACTACAGGAGCCATATTATATTGGCAAAAAGGAGCCTATGTTAATAGTGGTTGGAGAATAATTAACGCTGAGGCGAGAAGGACAGCCATCGTAGTGATAAATTCAGGAATTGAATTTCGTGCAGAGGTGATTACAGACACTATTATGGCAATTAAGGTCTTTGAAGATAATAAGAGTTTTGGTATTGTCTCTGTCTACGTTTCCCCGGTGAAAGACTTGAATATACACCTTTTTAAATTAGAGGATGTTTTGTCTTTATATACAGAGGATTTTATTGTTATCGGAGATTTTAATTCGAAGAATTTTATATGGGGGGCACAGCTTTTAGATGATAGAGGTATTTCAACTAATGATTTTAATATCCAACATAACTTGATTTTATTTAACTCTATGGATTAAAAACCCACTTTTTTTCACCAGTTCGAGAAGGTTGAACCGATCTAGTCCTGGGCTCCTCACATATAGATATTAATAGAGTTAAAATGGAAATCTTAGATGAGACTTCATTGAGTGATCACAGATATATATCGGTTAAAATAGGGGAAATTGAAGGGGACTGATAAAAGGAATGTGATCTTTACTAGAAGTAGTAGAGGGATTGAGAGATTTAGTAGAAACATGATGAAAAAACTTTTTACAGTTGAAGATCTCTTGGTTCATGCCCGAACAAAAGAAGGACTCAATGAGGTGATTCTAATGATGGAAAATAATATTATGCAGCAAATGTGGAAAGACTTGAGATGCCAGACTAAAAGGAGAAATAGGACTCCTTGGTGGAATGTTGAATTAGATAAATTGAGACGTAGAGTAAGAGCTATGAGAAAGAGTTTTCAAATTTAAGGACTAGACCAACAAATTAAGATCATTAGGAAAATAGAATATAAGAGATGTTTAGCAGAGTACAATAAATTGATTAAGCAGATAAAGAAGAATTACAAGAATAGTTTGTTTGCAAGAAATAATGAATATTGTGATACATTTTTTAAAGTTGCCACCAATAAGACCAGAAAAGAGATTATTGTTAAAAGAAATGAAAATGAGATGGCCACCTCCCTTGAAGAGACCTGTCATCTAATATCATTAAGGAAAATTTGAATATCAAGAAATTTGAACAAGATGGAAAGACTGAAGGATGAGAATGAAACAGAATCTGAGTTTACCTATGAGGAGATAAATAATGTTGTTAGAAGTCTTAGAGATAGATCCGCTCCTGGACTGGATGGGATATGTGCTTCAATAATAAAGAAGTTATTTTTGGATTATCCTTCGTTGTTTTTGATATTGTATAATAGATGTTCAAGGTTACATACTTTTCCAAATGTATGGAAGATTAGTAAATTAATTTTAATTCCGAAAGATAAGACTAGATATCGGCCGATATGCCTTCTAAAGGTCTTTGCGAAATTATATGATAAACTATTAGTAAAAAGATTACAATTTAGTATAAAGTGCCAAACTATCTTATCAGATTGTTAATATGGCTTTAGGAAAGGCCGGTCGGTAGAATTTGCTTTACATCAAGTTATTTCGGAAGTTAGAGAAAACAGAAAGACTCATCATGTGGCACTGGTCTCTTTTGACGTCAAAGGAGCTTTTGATTCAGTAAAATGGTCCTCCCTGCTGGGGCGTAAAGACCTACATATCACAAAAGATATTTTTGAGACTATATAGGATTACTTCAGAAACAGGAGAATTATACTTAAGAACAGTACCGGAAAAATGAGCACTGAATTTAATGTTTACAAAGGCTGCCCCCAAGGCTCCTGTAGTGCTCCCCTGTTCTAGAGTCTAATAGGAAATATCTTATTAAAAAGTGTATAATACCAAACGTGAATATTATTTGTTATGCAGGTGACATTTTGGTAATTATAAAAGGAGAGTCTTTGGAGAAAATGCAAGATGCGTTTGAAGAAAATTGAAAATAAATTTAAAAATTGGAGCCAGGAAGAAGAAATTGAGTTTAACATTGCTAAGACCTATGGACTCATTTTTCCCCGAGGTGGTGGAAAGATGAGACCACCCAAATTTAAATTCGATAGAAAAACGTATAAAATTTGAGAAAAATATTAAATATCTGGGTGTGATTATTGACGATAAGCTAAATTTTATTGAACGTTTTAAAAATATTCATAGATATACAGAAGGTGTTTTAAGGTTCTACAAGTGCAACTTTAATAATGAAACTTTAAATAAGAAGTCTGGCACATTTAGGGAAAGTTTTAAATGTGTCATCATACCTAGGATCTACTTTGGTATTGGTGCATGCGGTAGCAGAGCAGGAGAGCTGGTAAGATTACGAAATAAATTAGATATGTTGCAGAGAAGTTGGATGCTTGCGATTACACGATCATTTAGGACTACTACAACAGTGGTTGCTTGTATCTTGGCCGGCGTTCCGCCTCTCTCGGTTTCCTATGAATTCTACTATAAAAAGTTTTTACTTTCGAATCGAGTCATAGAAGATTTTCAAGTAAGCAATGTCTTGATAAGTTTTAAGGCTTTTCAGTATCCTAATGAAGCCATAATTCATCCAAAATAGATTTGGGATTGTGTATGATTGCTTTATTTTACAGTGGTTTTATTGCTTTGGTGATATATTTTCACGGTATTGAAATAGACAATGCTAAATTTTAATTAAAAAATGTAAATTCTGTTTATTAGTCAGATATACACAGTCCAGTCACATTAATGTGACCATCTGTCAAAAGCCAGAATAACCACCTTTCGCAGAACGGACTGCTGCGAGACGTGCAGGAAGAGAGTCACATAGGTCCCTGAAGGTGTTCTCTGGGATGTTGAGCCATGCCGACTCTAATGCCGTGGCCAGCTGCGCTAGATTACGCGGTTGAGGATCCATGGCGCGAACAACTCGATCGAGATGGTCCCACAGATGCTCGATTGGGTTTAAGTCAGGTGAGTTTGCTGGCCAGGGGAGGACGGTAAACTCATCCTGGTGCTCTTCGAACCACGCACGTACACTGGCAGCTGTATGGCACCTCGCATTGTCCTGCTGGAAGATGCCATCATCCTGAGGAAAAACAATGCGCATGTAGGGGTGAACATGGTCCGCAAGGACAGATGCGTACTTGTATTGATCCATTGTGCCTTCCACAATGATCAGTGAACCTAGAGAATGCCAGGAAAACATTCCCCAGACCATAATGCTCCCGCCTCCAGCTTGGACCGTTCCGGCAATGGTTGCAGGGTGGTTCCTTTCAGAGGTTTCACGCCTTATACGCCAACGTCCATCTGTCCGATGGAGCATAAAACGCGATTCATCCGAAAACGCAACCTGTCGCCACTCAGTGGACGTCCAGCTGCTGTACTGGCGTGCAAATTCTAGCCTTCGCCGTCGATGAACAGCAGTCAGCATAGGTGCACGAACCAGGCGTCTGCTTCGGAGGCCCAGACGCAGCAATGTTCGCTGAATAGTACTTTGGGAGACACTTTTGGTAGCCCCTTGGTTCATTTTGGTGGTCAGTTGCTCAACGGTAGCCCGTCTATCTGCCCGAACGCATCTCCGCAACCGTCGTTCGCCTCTGTCATCTATGGCCCGTGGTGCACCACATTTGCCACGTCGCTGATTTTGGACAGTCCCATTTTGCCATGCACGGTACACTTTTACCACGGTGGCACGCGAACAGTTCACAAACTCAGCCGTTTCGGAAATGCTTCCACCCTTGGCCCGAAAGCCAATGATCATGCCCTTTTGGAAGTCGGATAAATCGCTTCGTTTCTGCATTACGCCAACGATTGAAATGTTTTCCGAAGCCCTCACACACCCTTTATATACGCTCAACTGCACTGTGCTGCCACCTGCCTTCTTTGATTAGTTAATTAACTCTGACATGGAAAGTACGTGGTGGTCACATTAATGTGACTGGACTGTGTATATGCAATTCGACAAGCTCTTTGTTGGATTGAAAGGAATTTGCATATCAAATATAATATAAATATGTATTCAGATGCATTATCAGCAATGCAGGCACTGTCGGGCCAGGACCACAGAAATACACTTATAAACGAAATTAAGGATATTTATTCAAGTTTAAATAAAAAAAAACATAGTATAAAAATACATTGGATAAAAGCCCATGCTGGAAATTTGGGACACCTTAGCTAAACTAGCTGCACTTGGTGATGGCCTAGTAGTAAACGATCTGCAGGATTCATGAAGGAAAACTATTACTACATTGTATAATAATATTATCAATAAATGGGAAGAAAGCTGGAAATCGTCCAAAAGAAATAAAGGTCTATTGAAGAATATCAAAGTAAATATAAGAATGAAAATATTTAATGATCAAATTCGCTGAAACAACCGTGTATTTGGCGTACATTTACTAAAAATACTCAGTCGATTTCGAGGGCAACTACAGGTCCCTCATCATCAGGAGAACAAAATATCTATTTAGGTTATTTAGAAGCAGGAGAGATGAAAAATGAGCAACACCCTCGCCGGGCATCGAACCACGGACCTCTCGGTTCCACGTCGAGGGTGCTGACCACTATACCACGAAGGCATGCGAAAAAGGGGGAGGCGAAATATCTTATAAGGTTAAAATCCTAATTGTGTACATTTTGAACACCGGTTATTTATTATTTATGAGTTTCATTTGTGTACTGGTGTGCAAAAATTAAGGACGAAGTCGAAAAATTAGCATATCAGCTGAACGAAGAAGCAGAGCAGACAGAAAGACCAATCAGGAGATTAAGCAAGGTGATGTACACTAGCACATGCGCAGATATGCAGGTAGACGTAATGGGGGGAGTGTCTGAGTAGTATAAAGCATGTTGTCGGTGTAAGATCAGTATTTCTGGCAAAGAGATTGCACGCCGTATAGCAGTTGAAATCACACCGAGTTGCTGCCTCAGCGAGAAATGGCGAATAATCAATCTGTTAGACGACATCTGGATGCTTATACCCGAGGTCGAATCATTGGGAAGTTGGAAGAAGGCCGCAGTTTGACAAGTGTGGCTGCAGAGTTCGGAATTGCTCACAGCATCATTTCACGACTTTGGAGACAATTTCAAACTACAGGAACAGCTATACGGGGGTTTAGTAGTGGTAGTCCACGAGGAACCACACCCGCAGATGACCGGTATTATTGCCTTACAGGCAGGCGGCAGACAGCGGGAGAAATCGCTAGACACACGACACAGGCGACTGGACAACCGATATCACCTTTTACAGTGGCCAGAACAGTGCACGGTGGTTGTCTGTTTGCACGACGCCCTGTATGGCGTGTACCTCTAACGACTGCACATGGGAGAAGGCGTTCTCTGTGGAACCCGGAACACCGGAAGTGGAGAGACAATGAATGGGAACGAGTACTCTTTACAGATGAGAGGAGATTTAGTCTGAGTTGCGATTCTAGACACGTACACATCTGGACAGAGCGGGGAACACGCAATAACCCCTTCAACATGATCAAAAGGGACTGTTTTCGAGGTCGCGGGGTTCTCGTTCGAGCAGACATAATGCTTGGTAGCCGGGCCGACCTTCATATCTCCCAAGGAGGTTCGTCACCTGGGACTGCTATTGTAACGAGGTTCTTCGTCCTTAAATGCGTCTTTTCACAAGGGCTATGGGTCCTCATTTCCTCTTCATGGACGACAACGCTCCACCTCATCGCACAGTTACTGTCGAAGAGCTGTTGGAGAGTGAAGATATTGAACACATGGATTGGTCGGCAAGGTCTCTGGATCTAAATCCCATCAAGCATGTACGGAACTCACTAGGGAGACCCGTGGCAGCACGTAAGTTATCGGCAGTAACGATTCCGAAACTGCGATTGGTGCTACAAGAGGAACGAGCAGCAGTGTCTCAACAGCTCATTAACAACCACATATCCAGCATGCACAAATGATGTGAAACCTGCCTAGCAGTCAGGGGAGATCATATCCCCTATTAAAGACCGGATGTTTCTTGCTGGACACCCATCATAGGGATGTTTCGGGCTTTAGTTGCATTGCGCTCCATGCTACTTTTTCAATAAAGCTTCTTTTTATCCCTCTGATTTCTATTTTAGTAAGTGTTGTTTACATTACTCATGTCTTTACGTATTGGGGATCTTACGGTATGAAATGTGTTGATTTGGAAAGCTTTTGTACAAAGTTATATTGAAAAACCGTCTCGTCCTTAATTTTTGCACACCAGTGCTATTTAATGCTCATTTGTAGATATGCCCTATGCTGATATTGTACGCTCAGTGATTGGTAAATTCTTTGGAGCGACTGCTTTCATGATAACACATCAGCAAAGTTCTGAACTCTATCCAACAGTTGTGCGGTCCTTGGGAATGGGAATGAGCGCCACTGTTGCTTCAATGGTCACGATTCTTCTTCCTTATATTGTTTTATTGGTAAGTTTATTATTCATATCTAAATAATGTTTTATAAATGTTCGTTTCTATAATGCTCCAAGGTTACTGAAAACGAAATTTTGCGAAGGTAGAAATATTTTACGAAGACCTGCGAGAGTTGAACTTTTGAAGGAAAAGAGACAATTTAAATTTTGTTTATTGAACAACAGCAAGATATAGTTAATGTCAAAACTATTCATATGCTAGTGAAGAAACTTTTAAAACATTTGTCATTTGCCAAATAAAGAACATTATTATTATTTTCATGTACTGGATATTGCATAATGAAGAACATATAGAAAATAAGTTTTTTTATTTCCTCTGGGAACAGAAAAACGTAAAAAAAAAGTTATCTCTATTTTAATTGAATGCATCAAAAATATTCTTGCACTAGATTCAAAATAATTAACTGCACTTAATTTCTTGATTTTTAATTTAATTAATATTTGGTCGCAAAGCTTTTGCTTTCTAAATTGCTCTTTGCCTTCTGAGTAGCAAAATTTGGCATAATTTACCCCATTCCTTACACAAAGATTTTTTCAATTATATTTCATTAAAAATTAAACAAATTTTCTTTTTTTCTTGCAAATATAGAGGCTCTATAACAGGTGTATCTGTTGACTGAGAAGATGCATTTTATTGACTGCGCTGGCCCCCGTTGCTTATGCATAATAACATAGCCTGGCATCCAAATCTATGCATTTCGGATCGTTATCACGCTTACTTACAAAATCACATGCTAATCCTATTTTTAAGCATTCTGTTTAAGATTATTTTTAAGTATGTCTGTGTATTGAAATTTCTTCATTTACCCTTCGATCAGTTTTAATTTGAAGAAGCGATGCATAGCCTAAACAAAAATACTGTTACCATCATATTTTACTGTGGCTCGGAAGTTTTTTCTTTGAAGAGTTGTTACTGCCTTACGCGAAATTTATTCAGGTGCCAAAATATTAAATTTCGATTCATCACTGAATATGACCTTATTCGAGAAATCTAGAAGTCGTTTTTGATATGTGTTTGAAAAAGACAGTCTTTTCTTTACACTGAGAGCAAACACATTGAACTTTTTAAGAGGAAATAGTAAAAATCTTGTCCATTTAATACCTCTTTCGTTGTTGAGTTGGAAACTATATCAATGCCCGATTCTAGTTCTAATACAACTCTCAGTTTTGTGATAAAAGTATGAGAATTTTGTTAGTCCAAAGGTGCTTTGTACCTGAAGGATTATTGTTTTCGTTTTGGGATTTTGCGTTGGAAACATAAAAGTCTGAATCACTTTTCAAACTGTTGCCACCAAATCTTACAGCCCTGTATTATATTTAAAGAAATTAAATAAAAAATCTGCATAAATGTATGTATATTTCTCCAAATGTGATAAAACAACGGTACATACAGCCATCCAATTTTGGATAACGTACGTTTCCACTCGAATGTGCGCATCTGGAAGCCCGAATTTGGAATTTGTTTTATTATCTATTTCATATTTTGGAAAACTTTAACGAATTTTTGCTGAACAAACTCAAACGATTTAAAAGCGAGCAATGGCAACACTCTACGGGGAAAAAAACCTTTTTATCTAAAGCGCGCGGAGCTGTGTAAGAGAAATTCTAAAGACAGGCTCATTTTAAAATTATTTTGTGATATTGCTGTTGAACTGAATTTTATGGTTTAAGTGCGAAGAACATGGTATTTAATAAATAAAGGTAGCACACAAGACGTTAAAAAACGCCCCATTGGACTTACTCTCTTAACAGAAATAGAAGCTGTGATAAATTCTAGACCATTTACCTATGTGTACAATAATTCACAGGAGTTATCTCCTTTAAGTCCTTCGCATTTTCTTGTAGGGGAACGTTTAATTTCTTTACCATCGGTAAAATATGACGCAAATGTTAATGCAGATAGAAATAATGTAATAAAACGATACAACTACCGGCAAAATTTGTTAGATTATTACTAGAAAAGATGGAAAAGCGAATATTTGCTAAACTTAAAATCTGCAAACTGTGTAACATCAACAGAGGTCCAAGGAAACTTTAAGGTGAATGATGTAGTCTTGATCGGAGACAACAAGTTGCTTAGAAATATGTGGAACTTAGACAAAATTGCGAAAACGTATACCGGACGCGACGGCAACGTATGATCATGCAGTGTAAAACTTAAATCTGGCATAGTGAAAAGACCAATACAACTTTTGTATTCTTTGGAACTTTCAAAATAGACTATATGTTGATAAAATGAGATATTTTGAACTTTAACATTTCATTTAGAATTCTATATAATATTATTATTATTAATTATTGTTTTGCTATCTTTTTATTGTAGTATTTTCGTAATGTTGTTTTGATATTAACTATAGTATTCATAATTAATCATTATTGTTATTGGTAAGTAAGTATTGAATGATACTGATTAGTTAGATTTAATTGATGAATTTGCAGTTTACGGGGGGGGCAGGATTTTATAAATTGATAGCTTGCGCCGTTAGGTGGCGCTCCGAGCATCTTGTCTCATGTTATTCTATAACAGTTTTAGTTTCATGGAAGATTGAAGGTTTTAAGCCTAACAATAATGCTTGTAACCATTATATTATAGGTAAATAAATTTGTGTGTATTAATAACGAAGCGAAATCATCACTTATCTCTGGCACTAATGCTCTCTGAATGGTAATAGAAATAGTTACTACAGCATGTTTTAAGCTAAACTGAGAAAACACGCAATTTAAATCCTCGTCGAGAAATAATTTTAAATAATATTATTAATATTGATAATAATAATAATATATGAAAATAAAAGGCATAATGCATTTGGAGATAAGGGAAATGTAATTATCGAAAATATATTTTTTTAAGAGTATATGGGATGATTAACAATTACTGCAATTCATTTTGAAACGAAGAGTGTGTTGAGTCATTAGCCTATTTTGAAACAAGAGACTTGAAAATTTGCAGTACCCTCACTGGGACTCGAACCCTGGACCTCTCGAGTAGTCTTTGAGTATGTTTCTAGCTACACCAGAGGGCACGCGTAAACGAAGGAGAAAATACCTTATGTACTCTCACTTTTAAAGAGCGACTAGAGACTACGGGAAACAATTGCGAAATCCTGTTGATGACGAATTATCGTCCACCATCTTTTAGTTCGGGCTCCTCTTTCGGGTCATTAGGTTATTTTGAAGAAGCGGACGTAAAAAATGTGCAGTGCCTTCACCGGGACTCGGACCTTGAACCTCTCGAATACACACCGACTGTTCTTCCGTTCGAATTCTGCGAATGTGTACTCTCCGAGGACAGGCGGAGTGTTGGTGGAAGGGGATTGGAAAATTCTTACTCGAGGAAGTGGGAAGCCTCACCTACAGTTTTGAAAATTTCAAAGCAGCGCTCCTAAAGGCCTCGCCGATCGTGAAAGATCGTGCAAAACTTGAGGCCGAACTCTACAGCTTTTATCAACGGAAAGCTGAACATCTTACTGATTTTATATTGCGTAAAGTCAAACTAGTGAATATGCTATATGGAAGGAAGCCCGATAATGAAGTAATTGAAATTATATTACCAAGATTATTACCCGCAGTACAAGATTTCGTGGAGCTGAGAAACCCACGAACGCTGTAAGAACTATTCGAATTAGCCGTAAAGTTTCAGAATCGGCGGATAGCGGAAAATTCGAGATTTCCTACCCAGGATTACTACTAGCAATTCTCCCGACAGCCAACCGCAGAAAGAAACAAATACAACGGAGGAAAACGCTTTCTAACCACGTCGTCATCAAGCAAGAATGAAAACAGTAAAGCCAAAGACCCCAGGGCACCCAGCAAACATCAGGAGGAAAAAAGAATTTAAACGAATAGAGGGGCCTGAAGAATTGAAGGTTCTGACCCCTTGTGCATCGCAAAATCCCTAAATTGTACCGCACAAGGGAAAGTTTGCGAATGTGTCGGAAAGCTATCGCTGAACGTTAAGGTAAAAAAACAAAGTTTCGAAAGTTTTATTTTTTTGTTGTTAAATATTTACAAAACAATGTAATTTTAGGTACAGAGATCCTCAGGGCGGCGAACGCCACAATAAAATTTGTAGAAAATTCTATTTTCTTGGATATGGTGCCAAAGGTGGTGGAAGAAGTAAATGTTTTAGACATCGATTTCCAGCATCTAAAAGAAGATGAAAGAGCCAAGCTGGAAGAACTCGTAAGTAGATTTAATACGTTATTTTCTGAGAAGCCAGAGAATACATAAACTGTTACCCATGCGATAGAACTAATATCAAGCGAACCTTGTAAAGCAAAACCTTATCGGTATGATAAGGAAAAAGAAGCAATAATAGAACAACACAACAAACAAATGTTGAGGGATAAAAAAATTATTCCCGTCAATAGTGAATATGCTAGCCCAGTTCTGCTATGCAGAAAGAGAAATAACTTGCCTTCTTCGGATCCAAAAGGTTATCGTTTTGCAATCGATTACAAAAACTTACTAGCATAACTAAATTCCCTGTTTACCCTTTATCGGCAACAGAAGAAATAATACGGAAAATTAGGTCTACAAAATATATGACACTTTTGATATTACTTCAGGCTACTTTTAAATAGCCCTGAAACCAGAAAATGTGAATAAAACCGCGTTTATTACAAAATCGGGCACTTATGCATTTTTACGCATGCCGTTTGGGCTTTGCGGGGCCCCGTCAACTTTTCAACGCGCTCTGGACATAAATTTACGTCCCGTCCTAGGAAAATCCACTCTCATTTATCTCGATGACATTATCATAACTAGTGATACTATTGAACAACACGTGGAAGACCTCCACGAAGTTTTTTCATTATTAAAAGAAGCAGGTTTAACTATTAATGCCGCAAAATGTAAATTCGCAACTAAGGAACTGTCATATTTGGGATACAATATTTCAGCTAAAGACATCGAAACGGAAGATTCTAAAATTAAAGCAATTAAGAATTATCCTCCTCCAAATACTGAAAAAAAACTTTCATCTTTTATTGGCATGTTCTCATATTATCGTTCGCTTATCCAAAATTTTGCCGATATTGTTGAACCTTTGTTGGTTTTCAAACGAAAGAAATCAAAGTTTGCATGGACAGCGGAGGCGAACACCGCTTTTGAAAAATTGGAAACAGCTCTAATTAATGCCCCAGTGTTAAAATTCCCGGAAGGGGACGAGAACTTGGAGATCGCGGCGGATGTTTCAGATTACGCCGTGAGTGCGGTTTTAACTCAAAAAGGGCATCCCTTGGCATTTTTCAGAAAAACTTTGGGTCAGACACAAAGGAACTACACAGCGACAGAAAGGCAAACGTTAGCAGTGTTAATGGCAGTTCAGAAGTTTAGGGTCTACTTTGGAAAAGCCACAGTTACAATCTACTCTGATCATGCGGCCGTAGGCAGATTATATTCGGGAAAGAATTTAACTCCTAGATTAATTACATAAGCCTTAAAGTTACAAGAATACAACTTAATAATTAAGCACACTCCCGGCAAGGAAAATACAGTGGCCGACGCCTTGTCAAGAATTAAACCGGATGAAAATGGGAATCAAATAAATGTGCTAAGTTAACTCCTAAAGTTTTAGATTCCCGGGAAACAATTATAGCTGAATTGCCGAAGAATCCAGATTTCGGTGATCTTGCTGCAATTAGAAATAGGGCTCAAAATTAAGAGATCATAGATAATCTGTTGTTCTATACTAAATCAACAAATGAAAACCGTGAAATGAAACCAGCCATCCCCGCCACACTAGGGTTGAGTATTTTGCAGGAACTTCATGACAGCTCCAGAGCCGATCATTTAGGGGTGAGGAAAACGGTGCGTAGAGTACGCGAGGTGGTGTATTTTCCGCAACTACAGAAGATAGTAACAGCGTATGTCAGGTCCTGTAAGTTACGTCAGTTAATTTAAGGACGTTAATTATAGCCCGGCCGGGTATCTAAATAGTATTCGCGCGACTTTTCCTAACGAGATCCTTAGAATAGACCTTCTTGGCCCTTTTCCTCAAAGCCAGTTAAATTACCAGCGATATCTTTTGGAAGTTGCAGACCATTTTTCGAAGTGTGTAGAAAAAATTCCGTTAAAGCGAGCGTCAGCTAAATTAGTTGCAGATGCGTTCTTACATAACTATATTTTACAATACGCTGCACTGTTAAAAGTAATAAGCGATAATGGTAGGCAATTTGTTAGTCAAATTTTTGAGAACCTGTGTAAAGGGCTTGACATACGGCTTATGAAAATGGTCCCGTACAGCAAGCATCGCGGAAAGAGTTAATAAAAACATTGTTAAAATAATTAGAAGTTATGTTAACGCTGGGATAGCTGCGTTGATGAACTAGCCTATGCTTTAAGAACTGCCAAGCATGATACAACGAGTAAAACGCCCGCTGAATTATTTCTGGGTAGGAAGATGTTGACTCTTTTAGACAAACGTTTTTTCGTTCAAGAGCGAGAACCAGAATTTAAACAGGCAAATATTCAAAAGCTGATTGGTGAAGCTCTGAAAAATTAGGATGTGGCAAGAAAGCGACAGAGACTCTATTATGAGAGGAAACGCCGCGAATTATTTTTAAAGTGGGAGATAAGGCATTGAAAAGGAAATTCACTTTGTATGAAAATTCACATTGTCTAGAGCACCTAAAAACATTGTATCAAAATTCGCCCATAAACTTGAAGGGCGTAATGTAATACAGCAGATCTTTGGGGCTGTGATCTACTTAAAAACAGAATCGGGAGGAATAATAAAGGCTAGTTCAAATCAATTAAAAAATACCATGATCGTAAAGATTTCGACGTCTTACACGATTTCTTCTAGGCTACCAAATCAGAAGAGGCGGCTTCCTCAGGGGCAATTCTGACTCCACCACAACTTCCACCATCCTCCAAAAAGCAAATAACCAAAGAAACTACAAGTTCCCAAACCAACAGAAGAATTTCGGAGAAAAGAATCCCTGAACGTGTAGAAGATCCAGCGAAGAAAAAATTCAAGGGTGAAAGGAATGTCCCGGCTAGAAACAAGTATCGCCGTGTCATGACAAGGTCTCGCAGTAGACAGCCCCAGGATACATCAAGGAGGTGGCGCACAGAAAGATTACTGCTAACAAGACCACCCGTCGATAAAAGGAAGAAAAGGCTTGCCGAAGTTGAAGGCACACAACAAAGATCGAAACAACGTAGCGTTTACAGGCAAGTGTCTTCGAATATCGATGTGCAAAGAACCAGTGTGCCGGGCAGTAAAAGGAAAAGGCAAGACATGCTGCCAGTGCATCCTAAAAGACCACTCATCAGGGGTCAAAAAAGGAAAAGTCAATTCTCATCAGCGGACAGGAAGCAGAGACAGAAAGTCTCATTTATGAACCAGTTGGCTTCGATACAATTCAGCGACAAACGAATGGCCGAATTCCAAGCTTCAAAAAACAGAGATAAGTGAATTTCCCTATAAATCTTTTCTGTTATGTAAAGTTGCATGAAAATGTTTTAAATACGAAGTTACATGACAAAAGCTATTGCCTCAATTGAGGACTAAAATTATTTCAGCTTTATTTGGCGAAAGCACAAAAATGTATAGTGTATTATAGAAATGCTATGTTAATGTAAAGAACTAGTAGTTTAGTTTTGTTTGGCGAAAGACCTATTTATGTTAACGCACCAAAAGATCTGACTTGATACAAGCAGCTTTGTATTATTAACTTGTTAATGAAAATTTATTTTACGTTCGCATTTTTGACGAAAAAAAGGATTCATTCAAGTAAAAGTTTAATTTTGTTCTCTATTGTCTTGTATTTGCTTGTAAAATGTTGAACTATCTGTTGTGTTAAAGTAAATGATACTTTTAATGAAAGTTTAAAGCTCAAAAGAGTAGATATAATATGTATGTAGTGCTAAAACTTTAAGTAAAGTTAATGCATTTAAAGTTTAATGTAGTTCGCTCAAAAGAAATTTTAGTTAAATCAAATCATGCGATTTTGAGCGAAAGTTTGCGTGCGTTTAAGATGAACGTAGAAAATATTTGGTATGCATGTGTTTTGTAAGCCTCTTTACTGACACTCCAGCTAATTTTCATGTTTATTAGCTCATGGAGAACTTAGAAATGAATTTAGGGTGTGTCTAAGAAGGTTGTTATGTGCTAACAGTCGATGTGCGTTTAGGTGGAGATTTTGTCCACTATAACATAGTACACTTGCTTTTTCACACACATTGTGAAGAGTCAAAAGGGGATTAAAGTTTAAAATTTGAGCATGAATGGGAATTGAAAAATTGTGGCGTGAAAAACCGTGATGTTCGGAAGAGTTGAGAAAGCTACGCTAAATGCAAAAAAGTTAAAAATTTAATAAAAGATTGTATTGTGAATTTAAAGTGTTATTTAGAAACATGTATTCATAAGTATTCCTTCCAGATTACTGGAAGGAGATGACTGAAGCCCAATTGAAAGATGAGGAAGGATGTCCAGCAGAACAATGATGACAAAATGTTCTTCTGTGATAATTTAAATTTTAATTTTTTGAATGTAAACGGGGTTGTAGTTGTAGAATTTATCAATTTGTAACAGGTCATTAAGGACCTTTATCCAAGTCTGTTAAATTCTGGCATGGACAAATGTAGGGATTTGTATTTATTTTAAATAACCAGTTAAATTTAATTTTAAGTTACTCTTCTATAAGCCTTCCTTCCCCTAATTGTCAGTGCCAGAATATTTAAATTTGGTAGAGCGCGTAAGAAATGCAAATTCTACCGAGAAAAAAGTTTAAATATCGACGTTCCAGTAGGCAAAGTTAGAGAGAGTCTGGAAAATTTCTGTGCGTTCTTATACGCAAGCTTCCGCTTAGTTACTGCTGGTTAGACGTGGCTTAATAGCTATTATCTTGCTGCCACTAGACTCATCTACGCGTTGTAGGATACGGGATTGTATGAGTCTGTAGTGTAATTCTACTAATTGCGAATATCTCCAATTTTGATTCTACTGTTTCAGTTACCGCCCAAGTTGAGGCGTAGTATGTTAGCGTCAAGTTGATGCATTGTAAATAATTTAAAGAGTTTAATAAAGGGAAGTTTTAACCCTTCTTCTTTGAAATCCCTATTTCTCCAGATTCTACACAACAGATAGACAGTAAGTAGAACCTTACAAACTTAAAAACGTGAGATAAAACTCCATGAACATCTGTTTGATATTAAATATACGATAACGAATGAAAAGAAGTTTTAATCCCTCAGCAACGTAATAGCAGTAGCAAAAATTATAAGAACGACTTTTGGAGGAAAATGAAGAAATGCTTTAATAATATGAAATATTATTTGGCCAGTAGTTGTTTACCTATTATTAAGATAAATGCTATATCTTTTAAAGAATTCTAATTCACATAATTTGGCATGTTGAGTTACATTACCTTCAATTAAAAAAATTACTGATTTCTTTTTTCTAAATTTTAAATAATTGAACTTAATTCGCACTCTTATCGAAATTATATTTCATTCTTACTCTTTAATAATTTTTTAAGATAGAGGTTATACGATATTATACACTAATTTTACTGAGATAGTATTTAGAATTGTAAGTAGATATTTTGTTCAATTTTCCGCTTCAAAGAAACCATTTGATATACGAAAATGCCGTAAGTGTTTAAATTTCTAAAATAAAACATATTTAAACAAATGATTTTGTTTTGTTTTTGGAATGCTTTTTATGAATGCCAGACTAATCATAGATAATCCAAGACGGAAACCTTCTAATTAATTGAATAAATTGGGCTAGACAACATTATTTTTGCTAATAAAATAAATAATTATAAAGGGGTTAGAAAA
This sequence comes from Stegodyphus mimosarum, assembly GCA_000611955.2. Lineage (NCBI taxonomy): Eukaryota > Metazoa > Arthropoda > Arachnida > Araneae > Eresidae > Stegodyphus > Stegodyphus mimosarum. Next base: position 80,767 of record KK115515.1, read on the forward strand.
TTTTGTTATATGTTTTACAATAATTGATAACATTAATATATATTCATTAAAAATTTCAAGGATGCCGTGTCATGCATATTCATTAATGTGTTTGGATGCAACTGAAGATATGCTTTATGAAAGTTTATATTTAAATAAATATGAAAATGCATTTGCATTGCAATTCTTTTGCGTATAATCACCACTGAAAGAAACACAATTATGCAATGAGAGTGTAATAAAGAGAGGAAAAAATGCATCTGAATGAACATCATTAATTTCTGGCTATACCAAAAAAGTTAAAAAAAATAAATGAAAGCTAACTAGTTACAACCAGTTTCTATATTTTATTCTGTCGCCTTCTTCAACTATTATGCATATAAGCCATATACTGTGTTAGTGATATAGCATTTATTTTCATTCATTTCCCATGATTTTGCCATTCTTCTTTAGAAAATTGAGAGCACATTTCAGAATGTGTTTGAGAGGCAGTCTTTTGATAGGAAGAGTGAATGAATATGCTCACAAGGTCACGCACTTTGAACAGCAGAGAAAAAAAATCTCTCGTGATGTTAAAAGCTCAAAAGAGAGTTTTATTCAGCGAGTTATTTGTTACAGCTGGCAGGGAAAATCGTGAAAGGAAAGAGGATATAACTGATTACCAGCAGCTATAAAAACATTAATAAACGTCGTACCATCTTTTCGCAACTATGATCATACCTTCAGGGAGTTTACTGAATTTTAAACTAAGCTTAGCTCCACTAACAAGATATTTTACCGCATGGTACTATTCGTGACTTATATGCATATGAATTAAAATATTATTTACGTTTGAAGATCCATACTGTATATTCATTAGATTTAGAGTGTGAACCTTTCGAAACTAATAGACAATGGAATTCGAAGACTTACTGCTTGACGTCGGAGATTACGGGAAATACCAAAAGCATTTGATTTTAATTTTCTTAGTCCCTGCAGCTTCCTTACTTCCATGGTTTACCATGAACATTATGTTCATGGTATCAGTCCCTGATCACTGGTGCTATGTTCCAGAAGTAGCCGCGTCTAATTTAAGCATTTCTGCTCAAAGATCTCTAATTAGTCCTCCAGACGATCCATGTTGTCGTATGTATGATGTAAATTACACGGATTACTTGTCTAATGGAATCTACACTGTGCCTAATGATACAGCTACAAAACCATGTACTCAAGGTTGGCAATATGATAAAACTGACTACGAATCAACAGTTGCTACGGAGGTAAGTTTATATTGAATTCAATACTACTTGAAATAAACACTATAAGATTTGAAAATTAAAACCTTTCCACGCGTAATTCGTTCTAAGAGAAATATATTCGAAAAAAAATATTTTCTAACAATTCACATAAATTAATCTCTGCTTCAGTTAAACCTGCAATGTTAGGAGCAAAACATTTTCCCTGTTATAGCTGCTATATAAAAGGGACCGTCTAGAAAATTTGTAAGTATATTTAAACTGGATTGGACTGGATTTTCATTTCAAACTGCTTGTTACGATACTGGAAAGAAAATGCTGCTTTATTCTCTCATAGTTTAAAGCAAGCCTCTGTAAACAATCGTAAAAAATTCTATTCTTTGTATCCAGTAATTTTGATTCCATTTATTTTTGTTTAATTAAATATTTTGATGCTATTCATTTTAATTTAACTTATTAGTAATTCATAGCGGTTTGTTTAAAGAATTAATTAGTAATTATGAAATAAGTATTACAAAAACCGTTCTCATCGCTGGCATCTGTAATCTGAATGTCCATGTGCTATTTCAAAATGTTCTTTTTCCTTTTAATTGTGTAAAAATGCATTTTCTATTAACTGACACTTATTGAATAGTTTGAGACTAGAATTTGTATAATGTGAAGTACAAAAAATTAATTTTATTTCTCTACTATCATTTAACAAGCTGTAACTTCGATAATTGTTTAACCAATGTATTTTTGGAGGCAGAACATTAATTAAATTCGTAAAATCAGAATAATTTAAAAATAAATTAAACATCAATTAATAAAGTAAAATGTTTGATGAATTTTATATCAAAATTTAAAAAGTAAATATTTAGTACGTTTATAAATTGATCTAGTGTATTTCAATTAGTATAAATTAGTCTAAAAAGAGTTTTTTTTAAATACCAGAATTTTCCTTAAGCATTTGATAGTGAGCTAATATAAAGAAAAAACGAAAATGCTGCGTACGAGAATAACATTAATTTGTATTATTTACCTTTCTTCTTTTTCTTCATAACTGAAACTGTGATCACAAAAAGTATATTGGAAGCATAAAATGATTAGATATTGCGTTTAATATACGTGAAAATAACTTACATTAACATAATTACAAGCATGGAAATAATTCTGGTAATTAATGTAGAGTTTATTTTCTCAGTTAGTCTTATTAATTAATCTTATTCCTTATTAGTTAATTATTTAAGTTTATTTTGTAATTTGTGTCAAAAGATATAATGTATCTATGGCAATAGGAATGAAAAATATGAAGCTCGAATTTTGTTTGTATTATTTATTGTAAGGTTTTTTAAAATACAAACATGCAGAAATTTTAAATCGTTAACTAAGGCAATTATTTTATAAAAGATGTACGGTATAATACTTTTATTGCATTTATTTCTCAAGTAATGATATGTATGCAAAATCTCTCATTCTAAAGTTATAACTTTACCTAATTTAAAATGTTTATAGTAAAGACATATATTGCATGCTTTTATAAAATTGAAATCATTTGTATTAAAACAATTACAAATCTGAAACTTTCAGTCACAATAATATGTGTTGTTCTAAATGCGAATGATCAAAGAGTGAAGTATGATTGGCGAAACACGTTTCTCTCTAAGTGCACAAAAAATTATCAAAATGAATTCAGGAACGGTGAAACGGTCAAAATGGATATTTCAGTTGAAATATAACACCCGAAAGTTTCACGATTAAAAAGCATCCTTTACATCGAAGAAGGAAGTAGCAAGAGACCGAAATCTACTTGACGTATGTGCCAATCTGAGTTTTAAACATAGCAACGTACATCCAAACACAGAATAACTGTGCAAGAAATGGCAGGGTTATCGATGTCAGGAATGTGAGAGCCAACATTTATTAAATTTTTGGTTAATTTATACTATTTACCAAAAATTATCCAAATAGCACTGAATTATTAAAAAAACTTAACGTCTCTGCAATTAACTTTATTGATGAAGGCAAATATAAAATTAAAGGAATTTAATTTTTTTATATAAGCATATCGATGAAAATGTATGATAAAAATTTTGCTGTGGAAGGGGACAAGAGTTAAGAGTCATCAGAACATTCTGATTTCTAAAAATGGTCTCTTCATTAAAAAAAAGTTTGGGAAAGCTGATTTGGAAAATTTTTAAGTTTTTGATTTATCTAATCTTAATTTTGAGTATTGCCAAAATATTTAGAACTCCAAAAATAAAAAGTTATTTTGAGGCTATGTTAATTTGGATATTATCGTCTCTAATTCCAAATCTGAGTCCTAGGTCTGTAATAAAAGAAGAATAAAGCGTGCATTCTTTCTCTTAGACACACTTTCTTTCATATAGCCAAGGAATTCTTTTAAGATGAAATATCATTCTCTATGTCAATAAATTACGAATGCCAATAAGTTCACCTTTATTTTTCCTAAGAATGGGCGGAAAAGGTACGGAAGAAGAAAAGAGGTTGCATTAAAATTAAAGGTATTTATAAAACTAGGAATGTGCTGTCTTCCGTTGAAGTGACAATTGGAGAAAGGTTAAAATGATAGTTATCAACGAGGCATGAAAAAAAGCTTCAAGGAAAAGAGAACTCGGCCTTGAGAAGAAACATTATTAGAACCTCATTGAAGCACTTAAAGATCTATCCATGATACTATGAAAATATACCTAACTAGGGACCGCGATTTATCTAATTATGTCAGTCTGGAAGAGAAAGGAATAAATTACAAATACAGCACAAAGAAACTGAAAAAATGTATAAGAAATATATAAGAAAATACAGTGGTGGCCAAAATTGTTGACACTTTTGGAAATTATTATGTTTTTGAACTTTGTATGCTTATAGAAAATGTTACCTTTCGCAAAATGCAAACTTGTATATATCATTTTAAAGAGAATTTATTACTGAATTCAATACAAAACCTAAATTAAATTATTTGCAATACAAAAAAAGTTATATGTACTTTAATATAAATAAAAAACACAGTTGTGAAGTAGTTTGTAATGTTTAGCTTTCCTGGCCAATCACTATCCTTGTTCTGAGAACCAATCAAATATTAGTAACTGCCAGTAGAAGCTGGAATCATGTTTACACTTGAAACAATTCATTATTTTGCTTTGTTCTGTAGAAGGAGGACCCGTTTCTTATACACTGCAATTACAAGTAGGAATTTTTGCAAAACTTTTTAATATTTAGTCAAGAAGCAATGACATCAAATAAAGGAGCAGATTGGACATCTAGAAAGAGATGTAATATTATTGTGCTACAAGAAAGTGGTCTTTCCTATGCTGAAATTGCAAGACGGTGGGTGGTTCAATGACTACATCTGGAGTCCGAAAGTTTTGTTTGCGATATCAGGAAACAAATTCAATAAAAAACAAAGAAGGAAAAGGCCGAAAACGGTGCACCACATCTATTGATGACAGAAGAATAAAAAGACTATGTCTCCAAGATAGAAAAATGTCGTCAGCGGCCATCAGAAGTGATCTGAATGATGCTGGTGTTTCTGTTAGTTCAAGAACAATCAGAAGATTAACAGATGTTGGACTGAGAGGTAGAATTCCACGAAAAAAGCCTTATCTTAATTTTAAGCAACGAAAAAAAAAAGACTACAGTGGGTAAAGGAACACATTAATTGGACAGATGATCAGTGGTCACAAGTTATATGGAGTCTAAGATATGGTTATTCGGTAGTGATGAGCGAAAATATGTAAGACGTAGAATAGGAGAAGAGCTACATCCTGATTGCATTCAAGCAACTGTGAAAAACCCAGTTAGTGTTATGATTTGGTCATGCATGTCAACAGATGGTATTGGTCACCTTCATGTCATCGATGGGACACTGAATGCCAGAAAATACATTGGCACTATTCTAGAACCAAAACGTCACCTTCTATCAGAGATCTCTTTCCCAACAATGCTTTGTTTATTTTTCAGCAGCATTCTGCTCCTTGCCACACGGCCAAAATATCGAAAGAGTGGTTTCGTACAAAGAGCATTAAATTGTTGTCATGGCCAGGAAACAGTCCTGACCTCAATCCTATCGAATATTTGTGGCATCGTTTGAAAACTCTTGTCCGAATGAGGCACCCATCAAATAAAAGGGAACTAATTGAGGCTATAATTGTTTTCTGGCATCATGTAATAACGAAAGAAGAGCTTAAAACTCTTGTCAGCTCAATAAACGTCGATGTGAAGCTGTAATCGAAAATAAAGCGTGCCCTACTAAGTACTGATAACTCACTGCAATCATCACTATCTAATGTATATCGATAAATATTATCATTTAACTTTTTTGTATTGCAAATAATTGAATTTTGTGTTTTGTATTGAATTCAGTAATAAATTCTCTTTAAAATGCTTACAAGTTTGCATTTTGTGAAACGTAACGTTTTCTATAAGCAAAACATAAAAAGTTCAAAAATTAGTTCAAAAACATAAAAATTTCCAAAAATGTCCACAATTTTGGCCACAACTGTATATAAGAAAAAATGTATAAGAAATAATGCATAAGAAATATTATTATTTTAATAAATTTTAATCGAATATGGCTGAAAATATTAAAATAATAACTAACTGCATATTATGAAAAGCAATATGTCACGATAATCGCAAAAGCTATGAAAAGCTATTATTCGTAAAAATGGGATAGACGTTTTTAAACTAAAGTACTCGTACCTAAATATCAATCGACGTCGATTAAAAATTGCTCAGCTATTTTTTAGTTTCATTTAACAGTAATTTCATATCTCTATTGCTGTAAATTTCAATCTCATTGCTTCATATAACTAGGCGTATATGGAATATTTGTTGTGATTTTATGGAAAAATATCTACTATTTTTGTCAATGTGTCAATATCTATTATTTTTGATTGGATACGAGAGTTTCTCTCTTGCAAATTATTAAATCTAAGCCTTTGGATGTCGAAAAGTTATTAGATATAATCCTTTACAAGCCGAATTTTACAAACAAATAGTGAGTGATTAAAACATTGAAAAACAAATGTTAATGTCAGTAATTCCCATTGTTAAAATAAAATTTCTTTAGCCAATAAAGCGGATTTATATTTGGAATCTGACTGTTCTGCTTCCTAATAAAACACGTGAATCTATATTTGAAATATATGCAATTAAATTTACTTTTTATTCCTCAGTTTATATATATACACATTGGTTATGTTGTAGAGTCATTAGGTTATTTTGAAGCTGGAAACGTGAAAAATGTGTAATGCCCTTCCCGGTACTCGAACCATAGACCTCTCAAATACGCGTCTAGTATGATTCCAGCTACTCATCGAAGACATGAGGAAATTCGGGAAAAAAGTGCGTTTTAATGCTTCAGCTTATGTTGGTTTCACTTGGCTTCTTTTCCCAATACAAAGCTATTAAAATTAGTGGTGAAATTTAACGTCAAAGAAATAAGTAATTTGTTTAAAACGTTCAAAAATCCTGATATATCTTTACCACTATCTTGACCTGAGTTAAACAAGCTGAATAAGGATTACTCGAGGAGTTAAAGTAACAAGAATCCGCGTAATATTCGTAGACTTGCAGGACTTTGTTTTGAATGCTTAAATATAGTAGCTCCTAAATTAGTCCTGCAAATTTATGAATACAACGCTGATTCTTGTTTCTTTAACTTTTCATGTAATCCCTATCTTTAATGATGTGTAAATCTGTAAGTTTCTCTATTTTTGAAATGTACACTAAATTTTTTTAACTTGAGTAACACTTAGGCGAAATAGTTAGCCTCAAGGGCGGTAACATTCTATAGGAGTCCGGCACAGATTTAAAACTTGCATAGGAGTTGTAAATCTGTTGAACGGATGAGAGAAAGATACGATTTAAGCTACCTGCTTATTCCATGTTTTGTGGCTTGCATGCTCGTATCATAACCATAAAAAATCTAGCTTGCTGGAAAAGATTAAAAGATCATTTAGTCTGCTATCTCTGTTTGATTTTATATTCCTCTTAAGACTTAAAAAGCTTTCTCTCAGAAGAGTATCAGGTTTTTAGGGAAA
>KK115515.1:88093-216598 GCA_000611955.2 Stegodyphus mimosarum
TTCTGCTCAAACCTAAAACTTGAAGCTTCTACTTTTAAGTAACATTAAACCATTAAAGGAGTATCTTTGCTTAAAACCCTCCGAAAGAATAATTTTTATGATTTTATTCAACGAAAAATGTATAACTCTGAATATTGCGACGTATAGAGGGCTTTCTCCGAGTACGATCGTAGCGTAACTGGTATCACGTTCGGCTACTAGTCAGAAGTTCGAATCCCAGCTAAGGCATGGATGATTTCCCCAGAACCCTGTTATAAGAAATTAAAATCTCAAAACCGTCCGAGTAAAAATGTAGTGCACAGTAATTTGTCACCACCTGGATTTGACAACTGAGTTTCCGTTTCTGAGTTTCCCTTTAAATGGTGGCAGCAGGGGCAGATGGTATATAAAAATATACTCCTTCATCGCGTGCGTTCGCAGTGTAAGTGGCAGCTTGACCGGCTAGCATTCAGAAGTTCCAAAGATCGAATCCTGGTGATGGCATGGTTTTCTCTAGTTTCCGGTTCTAGAAAGTCAAAATCGCTGTACGTATGATTCTTAACTTTCAGACAATTTTTGAATACTTGATTAAAAAATAAAATATTATAAATACTCTAATATCCAAATTAAAATCAGGTAAATCTGAGGGTGATTATAAAAGAATGACCTGTAAGTCTCTATGAAAGGCACGGGAAGAAGTCCTAAACAAATTTTCTTTAATTTTCTTCAGCTAAAAATATAAAATTATTTCCAAAATACATGATTTTCTGATAAAAAGCTATATATTCTAAGATAAAAAGTTAAAAAGCCATATATCAGCAAAAGTTAAAAAGATATATAATTCCAAGATATTTCTTATCTACCATATTACAAGATATATCAAGATTCTTCAACTTAAAAGATTGTATATGTATATACACTGACTACCAATAAGCATTTGGACACCTATGCAAATGATGATATCTGCGGTCCTAAGGTACATCACGGACTCCGCCGGTATATATCGTGTAGGAAACAGCATCGGTTTTAGTCGCATGCAATATGCCTCGCAGTTCGGAGCTCTCTGATTTCGAGAAAGGTATAATTATCGGGTATCACAAATATGGCCGATCCTTAAGGGACATAGCTAGCGATCTGAAGTACCCAAAATCGGCAGTGGCCTATGTCATTAAGAAGTGGAAGGTGAGCGGTGCCTCGAGTCGGCAGACTAACGAAACTGGGAGATAAAGACCGACGAGTGCTGTTCAGAGAAATTCGGAAGAACCGCACCCAGCCGATGGCCCTCATCCGCGAGGAGTTTCAACAGGCATCCGGGAGTATTGTTTCAATGAATATCATCCGTAAGGAAGCACATGTGCTTGGTTTTCATGGTCGTGCTGCTGGCCATAAGCCTTTGATCACAAAGTCCAACCGCGCTGCTTGCTTAATGTGGTGCAAAGCACATCGAAATTGGACCGTAGATCAGTGGAACCGGGTTCTTTGGAGTGACGAATCAAGGTTCACCCTTTACCGTTCGGATGGCAGGGTCTGGGTCTGGAGTCTACCTCGAGAACGTCTCCTGCCAGAATGCATTGTGCCAACAGTCAAGTTCGGCGGAGGTGGAATTATGGTCTGGGGTGTTTCTCCTGGTATGGGCTGGGACCCTTGGTCCCCATTCATGGTAAGCTCAACTCCGATACCTACTGCACTATTTTGGATGACAATGTGCTTCCTACGTTGTGGCAGTTTTACGGGTTGGACCCCTGTTACTTTCAGGACCACAATGCCAGTTGCCATGTTTCGACGTTAACCAAGGCTTGGTATGGTGCCAATGGAGTTCATCGAATGGACTGGCCTGCCCAGATGTACCCTATCAAGAACCTTTGGGACGAGTTGCATCGCCGAATTCAAGGGTGCACTACCCGTGCAAAATCGGTGAAGGAACTTCTATGTCTTCTCCAAGCCGAGTGGAAGAAAATACCACTAGCTGTCGTACAAAGACTTGGGTAAAGTATGCCCCGGAGGGTCCACGCTGTAATTACCTCTCGTGGAGGCTCTACCAACTATTGATTTTGAATAAAGTTAGTTTTTCTTTTCTATCACAGGTGTCCAAATACTTATTGGTAGTCAGTGTATATGTATACTGTAACGTCGCGGAGCTTCAGGGATGGAAAAAAACTCAAGACCGGCTGTCCTTTTTTAGATTTATTTAAATATTTAACATAGGTTTTCTTGATTAATTAAAAAGTGACGTTACAGCATAATTACACAAGAAGAAATACAACAAATTTCTCGATGGCCGACGCGCCTTACTCTCTCGGCATTTCCCAGGTAAAAGTACTTTTTTATACTTTCAAAATGAGTCAACGTGAAAACGTCAAAAGGAATGTACTAACGAGTTTTCTTAAGCATTTTAACCGACCCTACGGAGGACACCGGGGTTCGTCTACAAGAGAAGAAAAAGATTCCAAAGTGCACATCTCTGTTGTTTCTTATGTATGTATAATACATATTTATGTAAGAAATTAAAAATATGTAAAAGATAAATTATAATTCAAATTAGCAGTGTAAATTTATTTCCCATCTGCTTTCTAAAAATAGTAACCTGTCTTTGCACTGCGTTATTTCGATACTAATTCATGTCATATGACTCTTACTCTAATGATGTGAATTAAACTAAAACCCAAACAACCAATAATGATTTTACAGTAGTATTAATTATCCAAGCAAAATGCATTGAGAACCAAAACTAAGTCGGAAGTAAGATTTCATCCTGAACATAACGCACTTGCTTTCAGCCTTTCGGTGTAGCTGAGCTGCTGCCTGCTAATCTCTTCTTACTGTAGAGCTGTCTAAAGTTCTAACATTTTAAACAAGACACATATTGAAATATGCAGTGTGGCCAGCTTTTTTTGGCCACAGCATTGTTTGCTGAAATAAAATGAAGAATTAATCTGCTTCGATTGCCAGTTTCTTATTCATTGTGGGTCGAAATTTCAGCATTCTCCGCCATCAAAATTCTTACTGTTCATTGCGAATTCAACCTTCTACGTTCTACACCACCAATATTGCAAAAATTCCTTTTGTATTACATACATATATATAAAATTACGATGGCTTTGCTCTACGCAAACATGCAACCTCTAATTAACTTTCCGCGATTTCAAGACATTCCCCCTAGACCAGTACTTTCCAGAACTCTCTCGCCTGTTATGTAACCGCTACTATAAATAACTCTACACGGCATTTTTCGTCAGATTGCTTTCTGCTATTCAGTGCTATGTAAATGCTTTGCTCTGTCTCTTTGTTTTTCCTTTGTTAAAAATATTTATGACGTCGAGTTCTAAATTTACTAGTATTACTATTTAAAGTATTATCGAATATGTGATCTTCGTGTAAAGAAAAATGAGCTGTTATGTTAATTGAATACAGATGGGGAGTTCTTAAGGGGAAATTCGTCTGTCGCCAGTCTGCAACCTTTCCACTCGCTACGAAAATATACGGACTCTTGACTGCAAATATCACATGTGTATATATATATATATAATGTTACATTACGTATATTATATTACATATATATAAATATGATGCAATATATATATAATTAACAAGCAAGAATGCAGAAGCTATAGCACACCCGAAAACCTCTGAATCCTATTCGTAAAAGCACGGTAGTGCCAAAGGTTACATATCAAACACAATTAAAACTTCATTATTAACAATAAAACATTACTAAAAAAATATATGCCACCAAAAATTGAAATTTTTTAGAAAATTGGGAAAAGCAGAAGTTGCAAGGGTGGCACTACCGTGCTTTTACGAATAGGATTCGGAGGGTTTCGGGTGTGCTATAGCTTCTACATTCTTGCTTGTTAATTATAGTATAATACAATTTGCAGCTAGATGCGCAGTTTTTAAAACCTTGAAATACTATCGTTCAAGTTTTAACTTTCTAAAGAAACTTATGCAATATATATATACTATATATATATATATGTGTGTATAATGAGCAAGTAATTATTATTTATAGCTGAGAGTTGAATTACGAAACTTAATTGAAGTATTGCCCATTAAAAAAAACTCAAAAACAGCAGGCAAAACAACTCAAGGGTACCTACCTATAAGAAGGAACGCCTTCGTGAAGGACATTTTATGGGAAATTGCTTCATATCCACGTTGCACATGAGAAAAACCACCGAAACCGGCGGTCAGACACTGGTCGAGCCAAGACAGCAGTAAAATGCGCCACTAACCCTTTCGCGACGGGAAGCGCAAACGCACGCTTATCGCTGAGGCCGGCAGTCTCATTCGAGAGTGCCTGTCCAGGGCTGAGGGTTTTTTGCTATTAAGCCTAAATCCATGAAATTACCGAAATATCAATGCGTTGTTTAATAATGTTCTGTAGAGTATTTAAACGGACATCTTTATATATCTGAAACCATATGGACTATGAGTCATATGGTTACTCATACGATATGAATCATATGGTATGAGTCACGCTACTCTCATTTTGAGTACGTCAAATCTACATGTATCTGAAGCCATATGGATAAACAATCGCATCTTGTGCCAAAAGGTATAGTTTTTAAAACGTTCTAGGATACTGGCACAAATGTGTGACGGCCGGGAACGAACGAGAAAACGCTCTGGCACGCCAGCGTGTCGGCCGAGAAATGAGTGCGTTTTTTGCTGGCAGGTATATATCACAGTCGGAGAGAAAGGGCTAATTAACATGCATGTCAATGGTTACTGTTGTCTGGAAGGTATTATTTTGGAAAGGGCATTTATAGTATATATTTACAATATGTACAGAATACGGAAAAGACAAAATTCTAAGGCAGAACCAATTTATGGCATTTTGCAAATCGCGGTGGGAGAATGTATTGTAACTGCACGGCATTGTGTTTCCGTAAAATTTGATGTAATTGTAAAATTTAATAAACATTTGAAAACTGAAAGCAAACTCTCAAATCAGTACTAGGGTAAATTATGTGCGTCTGATCATTCTATGTACAGCGAACGTATGCAATTTTACTAATTTTATTTGCTAAATTACTAAATCAATTTTGTTCATTGCTCAGGCTATCTCTCAATAAATATATGCTATACACGTACTTGAAAATATTTGTCCATAAATGAATTCATGTCCTCAAATATGCTGTATAGAAATCTTTATTCTCAACATTTTTTTCAAAAACCAAGCCACATCGATAATCATGCACACCATTTTACCTATACCTGCTTTTGGTTTTCAACAACTACCAATGTGTATAAATAAAGCGTGTTTAGGTTTGCATTTACCTGTTTGCTGTATCTGCTTCCTTGAAAACTTCCCGGAAATTGTTATCGCAGTAAATTCACCGGGTATCACAGAGTAAAGTGCCGTTGACAGATTCATTTTCAGATTCAGATTGGGTAATCAGCAATTTGTTTTGCTAATCTCTCACCACGTTATTTGAAGAAAACCAAATTTTTTTCTAACGAATAATGCGGTTAGAAGCTCTTAAATTAATCCTTTATCCGAATGCTTTCTTTTCACTTCATGTTCTACAAACTGCTTTCAAGTTCTAACTTCTTTCATTTATAGATGCCAGTTTCTTAGTCACTCCTAAAAAATTATGCTTTTTGAAGTTAGGCGGGAGACTTTCTCTATGTATGTGTTGATGTATATATGTATGTACATATAAATTACCACTAATTAACATGCATGCCATATCTCTCTCTTTATCTATCTATCTATCTACTTATTTACCTACCTACCTACCTACCTACCTAGGTAAATAGGTTGATAGATAGATAGATAGAGATCTAAATAAGGATATAGATATGCTGTCGATTAGAAAATGTAGAATTTATTATTAATTAGTGAAGTCTTGCAGTTCGCTGCGAAACTAATTAATCAAATAATCAACAGATAATTAATGTGTTTAAATCACTTGAAAAGAGGTAAATTTAATAACAAAAAAGACAATATTTAAAATAAAATAGAATGTGAAGCGCTTTCTCTCTCTCTCTCTCTATATATATATTTAACGAAATGAGGGTATAGGAAATTAAATAATAAATAATAGTTGAAAATTCTGTGGTCTTTTTAAAGAGCAGCAGAAAATTCTTTAACAGAGCAACATTTCTGAATTTTATTTGCACCACTATCAAAACCGATTTAGAGAGTTAAAAGTATAAAAATAAATAAATTAATTAAAAAAATAAAAATCTGAAAGCTTTCAGATTTCAGACTGCGCCCAAAGGGGCCTTTTTTAAACTTTTTTTGTGTTACCGTTATTTATTAAATATCTTGTTTTTCGCACTTAAACGACAATTCAACAGTAATATTACAAAATATTTAAAAGAACATATCTTTAGATTTTCCAATACACAGTCTCGCTTGGAGGTAAAAATGTATTTTTTCCTACAGCGTTGTTATTGCTCTCTAGGAAATCTTTGAGTTTCTTAATCAAAAACTCAAAAATGCTTTACGAAACATGAAATAGATAATAACACAAATTACAAATTTGTGCGTCCAGATGTCCATATTCGAGTGAATACGTACGTTATTAAAAAATTGGATGGCCCTAGATACCGTTGTTTTATCACAATACGAGAAACATACATACATTTATGCAGATTCTTTAGTATTTAATTTCTTTAAATATAATACAGGGCTCTAGTATTTGATGGCAACAACTTAAAAAGTGATTCGTCGTCTATAGTGAATCAACGCAAAATGCCAAAACGAAATTATTAGCTCTTCTTAGCAAATTGCCCCTTTTAGTCTAATAATAATAATAATTAGTAATAATTAATAATAATTAGTAATAATTAATTTATATAATAATAATTAATTATTTATAATAATATAGCAATTATTTATAATTTTACAGTAATTATTAATTTTAAAAGATTAATTTCCTCTAAATTAACACAATATTAAAACGCTAATGAGGAAGCTAAAAAGGAAATAGTTTAAATGGATTAGTTTAACTAAATTAGTGCAATATTAAAATTCTAAAAAGAAATAAGAAATTTAAATTTAAAAATTAATATTTTTTTTTTCAAATTAATTATCGATAGATAGTAGATGAAAAGAAAGTCTCTTTCTTTGTGCGCGTGTGTGTGCAATTTATAAAAATCTGAAGTTCTTTTCCGATGCATACTTGACCTGCAAATAAGGAAAATTGTCTGCATAAGATTTCAGAAAACTATCCCGCGGAGCCTTTTATACTAGAAGCCTGCGCTCACGATAACTGGCTTGTGTATATTTCAAACCTTTTAGGTTCACGTCGTCGTTGTTGGTTTCCTGTTATCAATGGAATTCACACATGCTAAGAAACGAAATTACAGTTTTGTACAAAAATGAATATAAGTGTTTGTATACAGGATGAATTTTAAAATAACGTCACCCATCTTAGGTTTACGTCGCCGTTTTTGCACTCTTTACATAAGTGTAGTACATTTCAGAACAATACAGAACAATGATTCCCAAACTTTAAACACTGGACCCACTTTTTACAAACCGAATCTATTGCTATTAACTCCTCGGTGCAATCGAATTGTTTCCGAGATAAACAGAATATGTTTTTACGGAAAGATGTTTTACGAATCAAAAAGAAACTTTTGTGAAGAAAAATATATCTACCATTTAATTTAGGTTTTACAAGAAATATTTCTAATGAGCCTTGTGTATAGAAGCGCTTATATTCGAAGGCAGCTGATGATAGACGTAAAGTTCAGGTTAATTCGAATTTTCTTCACACGCAAGGATATCAACAATTGCAGCTTGTTTCGACACTTGATTTTAATTCTTATCATTCCCGAAAATCCAACTTTACTATGAAGATTATAAAAAGGAATAATACCTTCAAAGCTTCAGTAGAAAGAATTGGATAAAGTTGTTGGACAGGTGACCAGAATTTTATTAATTTACTACAATTAAAATTAAATTTTACCTATGTATTTTCGGATTGGTTGAAGGGTTCTTCATCAGTTTCTGACAATATGCTAGTAGCAGTGTTGTCCTGGAAGGAATCCAGTTCCTTTTCAGCGAAGTAAAAATTTTCAGTGAAGTTTTCTTTCAGAGCTTTCAAATATTATGAGATAATATTCACATTATTTTCGATACTAAACACTTGAAACATTTCAAAACTCTCACATTTATGAGCTTCGATGTTGTTATCCCATACAAGCAGCTCTGGGATGAATCTGCCATGCACTAGAAATATATCATTATCTTTTGCCCTGTAAATATAAATCTAGTTCATTAAGTTCTGTAAATGTGTCGACTATATACGTCATCTTCAAAACAGATTTCCGGTAGCGCAATATTTTTTTTTTCTAGTTCATTTCTATTGACCAAAAACATTACAACTTCTTCACGGAGTCCCGCAAGTCTGGTTAGCACTTTCCCTCTTGAGAGCCAATGTACTTCCGTAAGAAGAAGAAGTTACTTGTGACTACTCCCCAACTTTTCGCACAGCTTTCTAAATAAGTGCGAGAAGACCGTTACAGCATTGTTCGTACAGCGACATATTTCATCTAATCTAAATTTCTGGAATTTATTTAAGCATGGAGAGTCTTCAATATTTTTTCACTTGTTCCTCGGTTCGCAAAATAATATATCTTTATGAGATCCGTTGTTCCATATGTAACGTATGAAAGCAAGCAGCTAGAACAAACCGATTTCGGTCGATTCGTTCAGTTTTAGCGAGAAAAATTCACTGTCGGTAATTTTTTGGACCAGTTGATTTTCTGCGCATTGGAACATTTCATCAATTCTGCGAACTACGGCTGTACTTCAAAGTGGTATTGTTCCGACTCAGAGCTGTAGCTAGGGTTTCCAGTGCCCGTAGGCGATTGAAGATCTTGCGCCCCTCTTGTTTGCCAAGAATGGAAAACATTTCATTCTAAAAATCCGCACTACCAGTTTTCGCTCCCTGGATGCTGTTTCGACTTCCTTTAAACTCTTCTTACCAAACATAATTCCGAGTGCATTATTTATCGCTGGGAGCACTAACGTGTCGCCAGTTGTGCATGGCTTTTTAGTTTTCACGATTTAGTAGCTAGTCGGATATGAAGCTTGAATCGGTTTTCATTGATCTGGGTGAAATGAAAAAATTTTGTTTTGGACATTGCATCATGTGTAGCTTTCATTTGAAAAATTTGAAGGACTAAATTTTTTAGTTCGGTTTGCTTTGTCTCAATGGGAAGACGTAACTTACTTGGGCGCAGGCTTTCGTTTGCAAGTATTTCAGTGCGAGCAACACACTCAAGTTTGGGATTATCTGCATCTTCGTTCCCTGAAATCCCTGATGTTAAGTAGTTCGAATCATACGTCCTTACCACTTTCCTTCGTTTCACTTTCCTTGAATTTGAGTTGTAGCGCGATATATTTGCGAGAATGACGCCACATTTTGTAGGAAGATTAAACAAGACGGGGGACGAAGGATTCCGCGAAAAAACAAATTAGTTCAAAAAGTCACCTCTAGGGGAATACTTGGCGCTTTGTAATAGAAAATAGTGTTAACAAATGCAAATCAATACGGAAATTACCTTTTATTTTGCATTCAAATGAGGTTCAGTGTGGCTGCCGCTGTTGTGGACCACATATTGCATTCTGTGCACAGTATGCACAACAGCAGAAAGTAACATGTCTGCAGGAATCTCCCGTACAGTCCGTGATATGTTATCCTTCAACGTAGCCAGGTCCTGGACCACTCCTTGATAGACCTTGTACTTAAGGTAACCCCATAGCCAGAAGTCGCATGGGGTAAGATCAGGCGACCGAGGTGGCCATGCAGTTGGAAAGTAGCGGCTAATGTCTCTTTCTGTTGTGAATTTCTGTCATAGCATCTGTTGCACCCGTACAGCAACGTGTGGAGGGGCTCCATCTTGCATGAAAATCATTTCCCCCAGGCATTGTCTTTGCTGAAGTGCCGGAATGACAAAGCTGTTCAACATGTGGCGATATTTCTCTCCGGTAACAGAACAGGTTTCCGGTCTTGTCGGGGTAATGTTCTCATAGAAGAATGGATCTACGATAAATTCCGCTGTGAACCCACACCAAACAGTTACCTTTGGTGAATGTAAGGGAATTGCTGTGACTGCATGTGGTGATTTGTCATCCCAAATTCGGCAGCTCTGGGTATTCACAGTTTCATTCAGGTAAAAGTGGGCCTCGTCTCCCCATAAGATTTTCCACGCCCAAGCAGCATCCACCTCCATTCTGGCAAGAAAGGTGAGAGCAAAAGTCAATCGCTTATCATAATCGGGGTACAGTAACTCCTATACACGGCTGATCTTGTACGGATAGAAGTTGATAATTTTTCCTAAGATTTTTCATACCGTACTGTAAGGCATATCCATATTCCGAGCTACTCCACGAGCGCTAGAGGTGGCAGCAATATTGTCTGGCCCTCTGTCGACAATCTCCGTGGCAACTGCTTCGATTGTTTCCTGTGGTACAGGTTTTCGTCCTCTGCCTGACTGAACCTTCAGAGAACCTGTTTTTTCAAACGTCGCAACCATTGCTTTTAGCCCATTAACTGACACAGGACTGTTACCTTTACGTATTTTTTTATGCGTTCTAAAAGCACGAAGAGCGGCTGTCGCGTTGCACTGTTTGAGGTTGCTATATTGCACTTGAACTAAATCAGAAAATGTGCATAATAAAAGGTAATTTTATTCTGTATTAATTTGCATTTGTTAACACTCTATTTTCTATTACACAGCGCCAAATATTTCCCTACCGGTGACGGTTGGAACTAATTTGGGTTTTCGCGGAATCCTTCGTCCCCTGTCTTGTTTAATCTTCCTACAAAATGTGGCGTCATTCTCGCAAATAGATCGCGCTGCAGAACACTGTGAGCATTGTCAGTTTAATTATGGCTACCCGGTATATATATGTATATATATATAAAGAGAGAGAGAGATTGCTCTATCCCAATTACTTAAAATTAAGACATAATTAGCGTGTCTTTCACGTTAGGCTTAGAATGTATGCTCGTTTAAATGATGTTCACTTAATATTCTTGGAATTTAATAAACTTAATTCCAAACTTAACAAGATCCTTTCTAACTTTTATAACTAACAATCTATTTTTTATAATTTGTTCATTTCTCAGAAAATTTTCATAATGAAAATTCCTCCATCTTAAAGAATAAAGGAAGGGAAAGAATTTAAAGATTCATTAGACTGCAATTCTTAAAGACAGGAATTGAGGCTAACAATTCATACTTTGCAGTAAGATATCTGTTGCGTAACATTCGCAAAAGAATAATCCTAAATTTTCTAAATCCGCATGTTTTCTGATGATTCATTTAAGAATAACATTTCAAAATTTCGACTGTAGAGCCCTTTCGTATCAAAATTTTTCCATGGCACCCAAGATGCATATTTTGAACGAACATATCATTAAAGAAAAGAATCGAAATCGGTGGGTAGGGTAAGCTTTCTTCCACGATTTTCTATCGACCTAGCTGCTTCATTTCTTCATTGACCTAGTTGCTTCATCATATACTTTATTCACGGCGATTACTTTACATTCCAGCAACAGCTGAAAATCCAGCGTTTCACAAACATGACATCATAAAGTAAATGTATCTTTTAAACTAACTGTCAGTAATAATCAGTTAGTTTAGCATTTATAGCGATCGCCTGTAGATTATCGACTGATTTACAAAATGTTGCTAGCTAAGAAAGCAAAATAGCTGTTGCCATAATAATAACGATTATCATGAAATACCACTTTTGAAATAATTAAATATAATATTCCCTCTAGTTCGGTTTTATTAAGATGCAGAAATATTACGAGTGAAATTACAAGTTACAAATTACTATATTGATCAATTACCCGTAGAAGGTGATTAATGATCAACGGTTCTTAATTGCATTAATGGAATCTAATGACATTTCACTAAATGTCAGTTACAAATGTTCAGTTACTTTCGTGTCTTTTTCTTGGGAGTTTATCATTCTGGCTTTCCGGTGCTTCTTTTTCACATTTTGAGCTGTTTGACGCAATGTGTTTTTAGACGAACCTTTGGCAATGGCTTTCTTTTACGACTAATTTTCTTTTGCGATTAATTATTTGGTGCTGTGTGTGAAATAGCGGATCTTTTTCATATGCAGTTTTTACTTCCCTGTACGAAGTAAAGGACGTAATGTAATCGCGAAAAATTTCAAAACATCATATTTCGAGGAAAATATCCGTTTAGACTGCTATCCAATCCATTTGAGCGATGTTTTTGTGTGATACTTGTACGTGCGGACACAATAAAGGACTCTTTTCTTTTCAAAACGGATTGTGGAATGGATTTAAAATGGATCTAGAAACAATTGTTTTCTTTATGTCTGTACGTACGTGTATTATCCCGAATAAGTCATTATTACGTACATTATCTCGCATAAGTCAAAAACTAGCAGCCGTAGAAAAGTTTACAAAATTTACAAACATTACATTATAAAAATTACAAAAATTACAAAAATTTTAAAAGCAACGTATGTTTAGATTCCCCAATGCAGTGTTAAGTATTGGTATATATTTTTCTATTGTTTTCAGTCTTTTCCCAGTTTATGATATCAATGATTAGTTTTATTAGTAAGATGGCTTGCAAAACGTTCTTTTTTATCTTTTTATTATTAACGTTTCGTGTGTGGAATTTTTTAATTAAATGTTATGTTCTTAATCCCGTAAAATTCCATTAAATAGTAAAATCATAGATTATTTAAAAATAATATATCTTTTTAGACTTTATTACAGACAGTTTCGGGCGCTGGAGATAAAAATGTTGTATTGCGTATATTGCTGCCACTGTACACACTCATATCGTTGAGTTGGTTAGTTAAAAATTTATTAAAGTCTTATCTTCTCTACATATAATAAAACAAAGAGTCTGTGTGTGTGTCTTTCGTTCGTGTTGCGAGTAAGGTAATAGACCCAGGGCCACAAAATTTGGTACATAGGTGTATCTACACAAGAGCCAGTGCACCTCGAAGCGATTTTTTCGAAATTCGAATTAGAATGTTTTTTATTTTATGTTTTGTGACCAAATCGCGTCATTTTGAGACATAATGGGCTACAGGAAAGCGAGATTTCACTCTATACATTTCATTTTTACATCGTCGTGAAGCGTAGACACTTAGCTATTTTACGAACTTAAAATAAATTTCGTATTTCAATAAATCGATTCAAAACGAATTTATTTAGGAAGGTGAGCTTAACACCTTTTCACATTTTGAGCTGTTTGGAATTTTTTTTTAAAAAAAACTTATTTTAAAAAATGTGCCATTTATTTTCCTTTGATTTTTGAACACGTTGAACTTTAATCCTTTCGACTCCTTTTACAAAAAGAATTTTGGAAAAATAATAATATTTTGTATTTTGTTTAAATTTTTTAAATGAAGCTTCCGCATCTTCACTTCTCACATCTCAGATATTTTAAAATGTAGTTTTGGCAACAATTTTCCTCTCTTATTGTTGTTGATAGATTTTTGATGAAGTTGCATCATTTTGAATAGTTTTATTCTTTTAAAAATTTGGGTTTGGTAACAATTTTTCGTCGTATTTCTTATGTTACTATTTTTAAGAGACTGAAAAGTTTAAGAAATTAAAAAGTTGTTTCTTTTTGCAACGGTAAATTGTTTAATTACTTTATTAGGATAATTAACATTTGTATCAAGGGATATTGCTTATTTCATTGTAATATTATGTTTTAATTATATATAATTTTAATTATAAAAAAGTTTTGCATGATATTTTTTAATCTGTTTAAGTTCTTAATCTGTTTATACCATTTGAGTTCTTAAGATTTTGCAAAGGGAAGTTGGTTAATTTATGTGTTAGGATAAGTAATATTTGTATTAAGGGATACTGCATATTTCATTGTCATTTTTTATATATATAATACATTTTTATTGATTTCTTTTTTGATAAAGTTGTTCTGCAGAGTAAAATTCTGCGCGAAATGTTTTGTTTTTTGAGTTTCTTTCATGTTATTTTTTGCTTATTTCACTGTTTGTAAGATATTGAAAAGTTTTGCATGATTTTTTTGCATGAGCCAGTGCACCTCGAAGCGAGTTTTTCGAAATTCGAATTAGATTTTTTTTTTTAATTTTATGTTTTCTGACGAAATCGCGTCATTTTAAGACACAATGGGCTATAGCAAAGCTAGATTTCACTTTATTTAACAGTTTAAGAAATTGAAAGATTGTTTCTTTTTGCAAAGGTAAATTGTTTAATTAATTTATAGATCTATATTTAAAAGGATATTTAAAAAGACGAATCTTTCTGTGTGTGTAAGTGTCTTTCGTTCGTACTGCACGTAAGCTAATAGACCCAGGCCTATGAAATCTGGTACGCAGGATGCATCTAGACAAGAGCCAGTGCACATCGATTTTTCAAAATTCAAATGAGTTTTTTTTTTTTTTATGAAATAGTATCAAATTGATGATTTTCACTTATTATATGAACAACAATGGCACGCAGCCATTGTGTCTGATATCAGCACTATTGCCACCCGGAAAAATGAGGGCGATAATTCTGTGCAGTTTTTAAATTTAATGTTTCTCTTGGATACTGGACGTTTGTCTATAGAAGGCAGAGGAAGTTGATTAATTTATTTATTAGGATAATTAATATTTGTATTAAGGGATATTGCTTATTTCATTGGATGCTTTTTATATGTAATGCAGTTTTAACTGAATTTTTTTTTCCGTTGTTGTTTGTTTTTTTTCGATAAAATTGTTCTGCAGAGTACAATTCTGTGCAGTTTTCAAATTTAATGTTTGGTGTTCTCTTTATGCATTTTCCCGGTACACCTAAAAGCCAGACGAAGGCTGGCCGCGCAGCGGCTAGTACAATATGAAATAAGGAATAAAACAAAATTTGAATTCAAAATTTGGGTTTCCATGTGCATGTGTTCGGATGGAGGACTACGTTATTCAAAATTTGATGTCTTTAGGTCCTGTCGTTTTTTCACAGTGCAACAAACATACATACATTCATGCAGATTCTTCTTTATTTAATTTCTTTGAAAATACTACAGGTCGATAATACTTGGGGGCAAATATTTGAAAAGTTGTACGCCTTTTATAATGAACCAACTCTAAATCCCATTTCGAGACAAACACCTCTTTTCGGTTAATAAGACCACTAATAACGGGGATTAATGACAAATCAATTTTATAAATTAACAATTTTTGTTATAATTTTCGTTTTAACGTAGACTTCCTCCATAAGTGGTGTGTCTAAAGGGGAGAGTTTAACGCTTTTGCGGATTACGGAAACGTCTAATTCCCCGCAACTACAAAACGTAGAGAGTTTTTTTTTTTTTTTTTTTTTGGTAGATGAAAGTGTACACTACAAAATACAAAAATAATTTTGGAATTTGGAAGTACCGTTCAGGCGCAGCTGCGTGACTAACTTAGTGAAAATTACGGGGATTCTGATGACGTCATAAGCTTTGTGGATGCCCAGTGATGGCCGTGCAGCTCCATTCCCGCGCATTCTCATCTGTTGGGCGGGTCCGGCAATTAATTACAAATGACAATGATGGTGAAACTGAATCATTGATTCTAACTAATTTAAATGTTCACATTGGTCTTCAATGCTGGTTGCGCATTTCGGTTTTGTAACAGAGGAAATAATAAAGCAATCCGATTTTATTGCTGCGTCTGAGACTTGGATGTTATTGGAGATGAATGTATTGAAGTGAAGACTTTCGAACCGAAAGCGTTTATGAACATTACATTGAAAAGTCTTTCTGAAGACAGACAACGAAAAGCCAGTGGTATGGTTATTTATAAGAATGTAACGAGCATTGCCGATTGTAATCCAGTTCAATTTGTATACATTCATCCGTCAGTTTATTCAGCAGATTTAAAATTGTTTCTCTTAAGTGCGGTAATGAGATACCCAGAGTCAAGTTTGCTCACTGATGACGAACTCGAAACAAATAAATGCGGACATACCGAGAATTATGATGGGAGATTTTAATGTAGACGCGGAAAGATATGAAAAGCATTCGATTTTCCGAAACGATATTTTAACCTGAACTTGTGTTCCTCGAATTATCCAAGCACACTTGCCAACTCGATTATTTATAGATGTTACATTCACAAGAACCATTACCACACTGTTATTGAATTGTGTTTGTTGTTTCACGTACCATCGTTCTATGTTGCTTAAAGCATTTACGAATAGGAATTTATACAAATAAGAATAACTATTATTTACGTTTTGTAACAGAATTTAGAAAAAAAAAAAAGTTCTGAGTGATGAAAAGAGCAGTAAATCTATGCCGTTTGAAACAGGCAGACTCCCGTCATATTCTTTTTTTTTCTTTGTCCAAAGGGGCTTTGTACCTGAAGGACTATTGTTTTCGTTTTGCGATTTTGCGTAGGAAACATTAAAAGTTTGAATCACTTTTCAAACTGTTGCCACAGAATATTGCAGCGCTGTAGTATATTTCAAGAAATTCAATAATGAAGAATCTGTATAAATGTAGGTATATTTCTCGAAATGTGATAAAATAACGGTACCTAGAGCCACCCAATTTTGAATAACGTACGTTTTCACCGGAGTATGTGCATCTGAAAGCCCAAATTTAGAATTTGGAATTTGTTTTATTATGTATTTAGTATTTTGCAAAACTTTAGCGAATTTTTGATGAACAAACTCAAACGATTTAAAAGCGAGCAATGGCAACAATCTAAGGGGCAATAAAAAAGACCTTTTTATCTTATTATTTTATATTCTAGGATTTCGAGAAAAGGGGGACATAATTTGGTGTAGGAATGTACTTCCGACCCAAATGAATTCGCGGAATTAGGAGTCAGATGTTTTCTCTTTCTGTAGTCTTTTGCAGGCATGTTTTGAAGTGAATATCGAAAGCTTGTAAATCGCATTTACTTTAGCCGGAATACAGTTGATCTAGTTTCCTTTTAGTAGTGAAACGAATACCATGCAGGCTTCAAATTCAAAGTCATTTTATATGCGAAAGGAAACGGAAATTGTGCTGCAGCAAGGATGTTGGTATTGATGAAAGCTCCACCGGTGATTGGCCGAAAAAAAGAAATGCAGCAATTCGTATATCCAAAGAATAAATGCGCTTTGAGTAAAGGAGTAACGATATGGTCTGTCCTAGAAGAAACTGTTGTGAACCGGGTGCTAGAAATTTGCCAGAATGGATTAACGTTAGCATAAAACGGCTTGCGTTTATTTGCTTTAACGTGTGCAAAAAAGGACGCAAATGAAAATGAAAATTTTAAACAAATTTGAGGTGGTGTAGTCGATTAATGGCATGGAATAAAGCTTCCGAAAGATTCGGGCAACAAATTCATAAGTTTTCAGAAGTATATTATTGACTTACAAAAGGGGACAAAAAATACTTACTGTCGCGTATTCCAAATATGGATGAAACTTTAGTAGTGTTTGATGTAAAAGGAAATAAAACTATTGATGTGAAGAGTACAGAAACGGTTCACAGAAAATTAACAGGTCACGAAAAATTTAACCTCACCATAATACGAACATTACAAAATTAAAACCCCTCTTATCTTCTTATTCGATCTTATTTTTTGTATTGAAAGTGAGCATTATACGCCGGAATATGCGGTCACTGTTTGTTTGATGTGAGTAGTCTTCTTTTTTATCAATGTTTTTTATCCATATCTAAATTTCAAATTCACCATCAATCTCCTGCAAAATGCTCAATATAACAAGTAAATAAACTTCCCACTTCTGGTAGGAAACTGAAAAAATAGACGAGAATTTTTTTTTTGTTAGAAATCCTCTTAAACATATGCAGCAGACTTTTTATCTTATCCTGTGTTTCTTAAAAAGCGCTTGAGAGCAACTTGAGGCGCCATGGCGGGTTTACGAGAGCGCCGCGAGAAATTTCAGTATTTACGCAAAATGAGATTTAACTCATATCGTTCAAAAATCAGATCATCGAATTGTTTATTAAAATGTAAGAGGGAGGCATTTAAAGGTCAATATACAATCGATTAACTGTTTAGAAAATCGCTTATCATTTTATCCAGTAGTTTAAATATACTTCCAAGAAGATAGTTCTGTCTTGTCCGTTGGACTTCAAGACGCATTCAAGGTCTTAGCTGTCTTTCGACAAAAAACACAGAAAAAAACATTTGACAGCATACAGAAAAATGATTCCGCGATAAAATCTAAATACAGCTTAATTCAATTTATGACGCCACACTTTATCGAAGCTGTGTCTTCGGCATTAGAGCACTGGTGTTCAAACTTTATGGCAGTGCGAAATCCGTAAAACTGCAAACCACCCTAAAAAATAATTTCACTACCCCCCCAACGAGAAAGTCGACACTTACTTACGTACCTTCAATACAGATTCTTAGGATTTTTATTCACTTTGCGAGCCTTTCTGGTTTCGGTGCCCCTTTTCTTGTAATTTGCTACCGTATTTCTGGTTTTTGCTTTTTGTACATGGATTCTTCCGAATTGAACGTGGAATGAGTTTTAAACGTATTACTTATTTTAATTTATTTCATTTTACATATTGTTATTAAGTTAAAAGAGGGTGAAAAGTTTGTTTTAAAACTTGTAAAATTTCAAAAAGTTTATAAAAGAAATATCTGTCAGTGTTAGAAATTTAAAGCTTTTTAAAAGAGAAAAATACAGCACAAAATTAAGAAAAGCAACTTTTAAAAAAATGCTAAGAACAATGCGGATAAACTAATGAAATGAAAAAAAAATCAGATGGTGACACCACATGATTTTCTTGTACTGTCTATTAAATTAGACACATTTTTTGCTGCATTTCATTTAAACTTATTTACTCTAATTTCATCGCAGATATATTTCTCATTCAATGAATTCAACTCTCACTTCACGGCAAGGCAAAAATACATAAACCTCGAACTGCAGAATACAGAAAAACATAAAACAGCAACTACATTTAACGCAGTTGAAAAAACAATTTTTACAATTGAAATTAGAGTTTCTACGCAAAAACCAGCAATTCTACCAGCGGACAAGATGGCAGATTTTTCGGTGTACATAACTTAAAGTTTACTTTTGCTTCTAATCGGCAAAAAAGACACTGAAGGTTCAGAAACTGACTCAATTCATTATTCTATTAAGAGTTCAAAATGTAAACAGATGGCAGTTTCGTTAGGTTCGGTAGCACTTAAACAACTTTTAAATTATTGATAATTCTACAACAAATACATGCAGTAAAGATATAAAAACCTTAACCGGAACATAAAAACAACATAATTCAGTCACGTTTAAAGCAAAAAATGCACAATTTATTTAAGAATAAGAATAAAAAAATTAATCTCACCGAGGCGAGTAATAGAGCGGGTATATATGTATACATATTTATATGTTTTTGGTGCGATCGATTGCAATCCAGAAGGGAGGTTCACGCCTACATGTTATAGCATTCCCTATATAAAATTTAAAAGTTCTGAGGCTACTCAATTTGTGAATTACGCGAGATACATACATACGTACGTACATATGTTACGAAAAAATCTAATCTGAATGCATTTTAAATCCATTTTGCGAAAAAGAGTTCTTTATTCTGTCCGCACGTATGCAAAAACATCGTTTAAATGGATTCGAGAGCGGTCAAAATGGATAATTTCTTTGAAATATGATGCGCGAAATTTTCGCGATTACAATACTTCCTTTGTTTCGTGCAAGGAATTAATTATAAGTTGTACGGCAGATTTCATTGACATAATTCTGTATACCCGTGAGACCTTAAACTCTACTGTTACGTACCAAAAATTTGAAAGAGAAATTAAAATTAACTAAATTAAATGAAAACTGAATGCAAAATCTTCCTTAAAATAAATAAATAAATAAATATTGGTAAATATAATTTATTAAACAAGTAAGAACTTTTAGAGTAAGTCAAATTCCTTCGAATATATGTAAATAATCCTGTCTAGCAAAAACGAAAATAAATAATAAATATATTAAATCAAAATTGGTGAAGTCTGAGTGGAAAATAGTGTCGCGTAATATGTATAATATCCTCGAAATATGTTTTAAAAGGAAATCACACAATGCCCATGGAAGAACAGGTAATCTTCCTTCTTAAAGCCACACTGAGCATTTTTAACAAATTTTAGGAATTGGGCTTTTATCTCTCTTATTTTAAAAGAGAAAGAAATTACAGCCTGCGAAAAATTCAAAACTTTTTAACCCATCCATAATTTTATGTTAGAATTTAAAATAACAAATCTGAAATGTTAAAAAAACTCTAAAAATTATTTACTTAAATTAAGAATTTGCTATCAACGTAATTTAAAAAGATTTTTTCCCACTTTATACGATGGTTCAAACAGTAACATGGGAAAATTTTTAGTGCATCGGTTAAGGAAAGATACGTGAGAAAATTAGCCGTTTTAACATGAAATAAAAATATCGTGCTCAAATTTTGAAAATCATCGCGTCAAGGTGCAAATCGTATGTTCTAAATGTGTATGTTTGAGTCAATGCATCTGTCTGCTCTGAACCGAAAGTTCAGACGGCATGAAATTCTTTTATAAAAGAGAGACTAAAAAAGAAGGAAAACAAAAATTAGGATTTCTACCATATTTGTAAGAAGCTGTTATGATTAGATAAAAATGATCATCTTCCAAAACATTACCAGATGTTTATTTTGCTTACATTTTATTTACTTTACATATTGCATATAACGATGTTTTACATTTTGTATATGTTTGTTAGAATACTTCTAAGTACTTTAAAATAGTATTGTGCTATGAATAAAAAAAATAACTTTTACTTAGAAAGTAAGTATTAGAAATACAATTAAGTACAGCGTACTTGAAATAGTAACAGCGTATGAAGTACTAAGTACAGCGTCTTTTTTCATACGCATTTAAAAAATTTGATTCAATTGACATTAATAGATTTCTATTTTTCTTCTTTGTAATTAGTGGGATCTAGTATGCGGTGATTATCATTACACAAAATTCATCCAAACAATGTTTAGTGTGGGAAGTATCCTCGGAACCCCAATGTATGGAGCTTTATCTGATAGGTAAGACTTCAATAATAATTTTTCTTATATGGCAAAGTATCTGCATAGGAACGCTTTTATATTCAGTATATATATATATTACACCATGTCCACAAAAGCCCTTATAGCCCCTTTATTCTTATTACATTTGATCGTAGCCATGAATGAGCCCCTAAAAACAAACAAAATTATTTTCAATGGCATAAATATTCATGCTTTTATTATATTTATACTGCTTACTAATATTCACATTTTTAATTTTAAAATCTCAGTCTTCCATAGATTATTTTATTCTTATAAGACAAAAATTGACCGACATCTTTAAGTTTAAATTTCCAGCTCATATTCGGCAACCGTAAAAAAATTTAAAAGCGAAATGTTTGTAATTGTATGTAAAGAGTTGCTATGCAGATTGTCATGAAATATATTGATCAATATATATATACTGAAAGAGTTTAATTCATGTTTATAATGTAAAGAGTATTCTTTTAATACTCTGCAATTAATGTCCGATGATTTCCATGATAGAAGGACTTTTCGTGCAATTTCTAGGAGCAATGATGTTCACTCCTCTTCCACTATTTTCCAGAGTACATTATACGTGGTGAGTTTGCGCTTACAAAGAGCTCTTTTCAGGAGACAAATTGTCCAAGAAGTGAAACATTAGGAGACTTCGCAGGAATACGCTGAAAAGGCATAGGAAATACCTCTATCAGGTGTTAATTTTTCCAACGAATGCAGTGGTATTTTTTAAAGTATAACTTGTTGCTTCGTCTTGATGAAATTTCACTCTTTGAAAGTAATTGGGATAAAGAAATGGAATTTCTCTTGTAAAAATCTGACGTAAACATTTCTCGTACGTTGAGCTAATTTTAACGTTGCTTTTTCTACTCTTAGTATTTTTCATTTCCCATTGCAAGAGAATCCTGCGACGATTATAAACGTCTTATTGAAACTTTCTTTACATTGGAAAAACTAGATTTCTACACCTTTTCTCTTCGTTTTCGACAGCAAACAGCCCTTTCTTTAGCTGTCATTTAGGTAAACTCTTGCTTTATCAAGGACCACAATGTACGTTGTTTTATTTTCTACTAAAGAGTGTGCATACCGGGTTCTATAAATTGTTCGACGTTAAGTCACCTACCTCGACAAAAGTTGGAGAACATTATATTTATTTAGCTTTTTAAAGTTGTAAATCCTGGTATATTATTTTACTTATTGTTGCTACAGGTGTATTTAAGGACTTTGCAAGTGATTTCTACATCGGAGGATTCATCTTATTACAATATCCAATTTTTTAATTTTAGAAACATTAAAAACATAATTTTAAAAACATTACCTTTTTCGGGTATTTTCTTGGAAACTTCTTTCCATATGGAAGTAATGACTGACAGTTTTTCTCTTTCTGCTTAAGAATGTTGTTTATTCTGTACTTCGAAAATTTCATGCAATGCATTTCACTAAGTTTTTGAATTATGGAATAGAGACATTTTGAAAGAAGAATAAATTTAAAGTGGTAGATGATGTTTCTCACTTTAGATAATAAGTTTGTTAAAAAATTTCCTTTGGAACAAATTTTAATTCCGAAACATTTGCTTTCTTTTAAAAATTCTTTATTGAAATTTTTCTCAAGATATGTAAACACCTCTGTATATATATATCTAATAGATTCGAAGATGATCTTTGTAATAATTTGGAGAGTCTTCATTTAGTAGCTAGAATAATGACTTGTCGTAATAACTTGGAAATCGTTGATGGCGTAGCAGCTGGATAAAGAAGCAGAAACTTAAAGACGTAGGCAAATTCAATTATTTTCTTTTTACTTATGGTTGACATACATTTTTCGTTCATCCGATATAAATGAAATGGGCGCAACAGCGCCTTAAAGAGTTTTAGATCGGTAACAATAGACTTGTGAAAAATACTTTTGCAGGTAGCAAACAACAGTAGCAAGTTCGTAGGTGCAAAGCCAAGTAAAAATGACGTGTAAAGAGAAGAGTCTAAAACTTTTCGGATTCAGTTGATATATTTAATCTCTTGCTATAACATTTCTGCATTGCAGCGCTATGTCAGATGGTATGAAAGGAATTAATTTTGAAATGACACAGTGTAGATTGATATATTATAAATAGATACTATTTTTTTTCAAAACAAGGAAGTACCTAAATTAAAATGAAGAATAAAAGAGATTAAAGTTAGAAGTTTGGCTTTTATATGTAGTAATAATGATAATGATAATAATAATTATTATTATTCATATTATTGTTATATACATATTTCAAAAGGGAGATTTCATTCACAGAAATTTAAAAAATTCTTGTTCTAGAAACAGGCTTTGGAACTGGCACATAAAACAACTCGTAACATTATTTTCATAAATTAATAATAAAAACATTTTTGTTTAATTAATTTGTTTCCATTTCTTTTCTTAAGTAATAAAACTTCGTGAGGATATTAACAACATATGTTTGGATTTTTTTCAAACTTATAAATTATATGAGTGAAAAAACATCAAGTGTAAGAAAATTATAAATTAAAGACACTAAGAAATCACAGCAGAATGTTACCGAATGACGTTAGAGAGAAAAAAAAACTTCGAATTATTCTAATATACTTTTTAACCGACCCTTCCACAAAAATCGAAAATGACATCAAAAATCCCAAATTTTAAATGGTCTTGGTTCGCTTATATCATACGGGGTTAAGGATTTTCTATTGGATTTATTTTAATGAATATAAAGTTTATTAATATAAAGATAAGAGATCACGAAACCCTATAAAAAGTTAAATTTCGTAATTTTTAATAGATTAACATTTTTAAACGTCAAAATGCCAAACTACAAATATTTCAGTTATTTAAAGTATTTTTGTAATTTTTAAGGCACAACTACGAGCGAACGGTTGAAAAAATAATAGCGTTTTTAAGGACCTTAATGGACACGTGTATAACACCTGACGTTCATGCAATGCCGGTGACACATATATTTGCATCTAGAATTTAAATGACCAAGTAATTAAAATCTGGAATTAAATTAAAGTTTTCATGAAAGACTTCATACCTTTATAAAAGATTTATTTT
Organism: Stegodyphus mimosarum; assembly: GCA_000611955.2. Classification (NCBI taxonomy): domain Eukaryota; kingdom Metazoa; phylum Arthropoda; class Arachnida; order Araneae; family Eresidae; genus Stegodyphus; species Stegodyphus mimosarum. Next base: position 112,143 of record KK115515.1, read on the forward strand.
ATAACTGGAGCTAAATTAATTCTTAAATCGTCATTTACATTTCCCGCATTGCATGAGGTAATAATGAATATGTAGAGCTAGAGAAAATCTGAACTAAAATGAATCATCCTATTACAATTGATTGTAGCAAAAAATTTAATTATCCCATATTTAGGAGATTTGGTGCTAATGATTTCGATGGAATTCTGAAGGAAGAAATGAGTCTTTAGTTCGTTCAAACTTTAGATTACCTGATAGAAATCAAAATCATTAAAACTTGTGGTAATCATTCTCGTGGACAAAATTCGTAATGCTACGTAGAGACATTAGGTTATTTCGAAAGAAGGAAGAATAAAAAATGAGCAACGCCTTCGCCGGGAATCGAACCACGGACCTCTCGGTTAGAGTTGCTCGATTCTTTAGTGTTTTTTGTTGCGCCATTTTGCCGAGTCTCAGAGTCTTTGAGGGTTCTTTCAATTTGCCCACGAGTTTCGACAACTACAAAATTATACTGGTTATTAACTTTGAAATGTTCAAATAATACATCTCGTAAGTAATCAGTTTTGTAGTCTTTTCAAGAACCCAAAAGAACTGTAGTTAAAAAAACGAAGCAAGGAGAAGGCTTCCATGCTAGCTCACCGAAAGTTGATTGGAATTACCTAAAACGAAAGCAAACATTTTACCAGTGGATGGTGACGATACGCTTATCCATTATTGGAACTTATTTTACCATTTGGTTATAGTTTTTTTATGGAGATTTTCTATAGCAAAATACGTAAATATCAAATCTGTTCGGAAGATAGCAAAACACTTTGGCTTATTGCATGCTGTCGTGACTTATATAACTAGTCTGACAGTAACACCAGAATGAATCTACGAATTTTGTCATACAGAGGAGTGTAGGATTGCGTCTGTTGTTGGCATGGGCTTTGGGCATCTTATAAATGATCGTTCACCTTCTTCTAACTCTGTTCCAATTTTGAAGGAGGGAGACAGACCCCTGACAGACCTGGAAAACTAACATGACAGACAGACTTTGTTTTAAAATGAAATGTTGAAGCTTATATTTTCTTTTATTTGCATAACATATAATTAATTGAAATCATGAAAAAAGGAAAACAATATACACAAAATTTTAATAAATTTTTGGTCTAAATAACTTGAAATGGAAAGTGAATAGAATCTTAGGTTATTTCATGAAATATTTTTATGAGTCACATCTACTACAATGAATCGGATCAATGAGGCAGGCCTTCGTAAGAAATTTTACGCTGCATCTCCAGTTAATCGTCTCCTGAAGATGTCTGATGAAAAGCTGTGTATGAGATTACTAGTTTGTCTTTAGCAGTGTGATGCGATCATTTTTCATAGTTGCCTTCTGAGCAATGTATTTCGTCCCGGTTGCATATAAGCAAAATGTACACTGCTAGGACAACGGCTTGAGTTTGGCCAATGACAGTTCAGATGAGCGTTACTATTAACTCCGCCCGCATGAGTGATGTCATATATCTGACGTTTGTTTACATTCTGTTGTCCGTTACGAATTGCGTTCTTTGAATGAACAACATTTTTACTCTGCAATGTAAATTTGCTCTAGTGATGCTGCTTTTAAAATTTTCTTTAAAGTATTATTTCCTTACTGTTCGAGAAGGAATATATCCCTAAAACTAAGAAGTACAGGAGCTGGGTTTCGGAGCAATTTAAGCTCTGAGTAATCCTTAATATTCCGAAACAAACATTAAATCGTTATATACAGATATATACGCATATATAGAAACAGTTTCATTCCGAAAAACTAAATGTACATTCAAAGAACGCACTTCGTAACACCGAACAATAGAATGTAAAGAAACGTCAGAAATATGACATCACTCATGTGGGCGGAGTTAATGGTGATCTTCATCTGGACTGTCATTGGCCAAATTCAAGCCGTTGTCCTTGCAGTGTACATTTTGCTTATATGCGTCGCGGTTTAGATTCCCACAGTATAGGCTGGCAGCCTCGGGCATTCGTGGTTTTCTAGATGTGTTATGTGTATACGAGTCAGTTTTTAGGTGTCCTCTTCAAAGGCATATATACGATTTTTCCCATACGAAATGTCAATACTAGCCAGCTTCCCTTGGAAAATCTGGATAATGGGAAAGAATCTTTTCCCTTAGGCAGACTGCTCTGATATGCTTTCCGACAAACGCAGCTTGTTGACAATCGCAGCATCGAACAAACCTAACCAAACCTAACCAGTCCTAAACCAACCTATGCTTTTCTTTTTTACGTCCACCTGTGGCCGCGCGGCAAAGTCGCTGAACACAGGTATTCGGTCTGAGTTCCAATCAATGCAAAGGGACTGGCTGCATGGACGTTTTCATGGTTTTACTCATGTAACGTATGAACGAGCTACATTCCCTCAGAAAAATGAAACATTGTTGCGTTAACGTATCTGCATTTTGAGACAAATATCTGCGTGGAGTTATGTTATGATGAGCAATATTTCTTGTATGAAACATTTGATGTTATTCTGAAGCTCATAACAGTAGCCAACCCCCGCGGCGGTTAAGCCGCTGAACAGTGGTAGTTTAATCCCAACGTAAGGACTGGCTGCATGGACGTATTCGTGGTTTTCCTCATATTTAATGTTGCATGTGAGCCAGTTTTCCTTAGAATGCCTTCCACGAAGGTATCCTTTTCCTTAGGCAGATAGCCCTTCAGCGCTTTGCCGTAATTAAATAAACCAAAGAAAACCACAATAATAGCCTACTGCTTTCAGATTTGATTGAAATCGTGTTAATGCTATATTTACCATATATTTTTCTTCTTTTTTAGCATTGATATCTATGCATCTTTAGATTCCTGGTTTTTAAATATATTCAAACAAAGAGGACAGAGTTTAAAGTTGTAATAGTTAAAGGAATAGCATTTTATTATTTATAATTACCAATATTGTAATGACGTTACTTGTAGCTTTAAATGCACTTCTTAACAACATCTAAACGTGCGGTATCTTTTCTAGGATTGGTAGAAAAATTACCTTTTTCATAACTATTCTCGTAACAGCTGTGTCTGCCATAGTTTCTGTTTTAATGAAAAACTTCACAGCCTTCATAGTCGTTAAAACTATTAATGGGAGCCTCATGCCTTCTGTGTTTCAGCTGCCATATATAATAGGTAAGTAAGAGTTTTTAAGATCATAATCATAATCATAATAAAAAATTACAAATTATTCGATGTAGCGTTTATAGAAAATTTAAAAACAAAAATGGAATCAAAAATATTTTTAGAGTAACGTTCCAGCCGGCGAATTTAACATAAGAATAGCCAATTTTAAATTTTCAAAAATACTTTTAATGCCAGTTTTACTTAGCCAGAGTTTGTCTGTTAGAATGATGTACTGTTTTTACATTACGGGGTACTTTAGAAGAACTACGAAAGTTAGGAAAGAATGTTGTACGGTAATAATTACGTCGAGATTCGAACTTAAAAAAACTGACTGCCTGTGGAAAGATGAATTTCTTAACTAATTTATTAACTAGGGGACCTTTTTAATCTTCATAGAAATGTATAGAGTTTATTTACGAAATTGTTAAGCCTTTTGGATGGTTGAAAATGTTGAGGCTGAAATTTTCTATTTTAATATTGAAATTACCGTGATACTTTCCTATCTATAACTGGCAGTTTTAAAATTGGCTAAAGCAAATTTAAAATCTGATAATCAGTTTTTATAAGAATTAGACTGAGAAATATTGAAACGGTTAGGTAAATAAAGAAATTATGATGTGGGAAGGTTTAAAATAGAAAGGTTTTAAAGCAGTATTGCCCAGTCTGTGGTTCAGGAATCGCAAGTGTTCCTCGACGTCTGCCATGAGAATCCTCCTAAATTTCCACAAAAGACAAAAATTCAAACTCAAATTGTCTGTATATAGAAATTAAACGTAGTCATCTGTCACTCTCCCCCCAATGCTGACACTTTATGCAATGTATTACCATTTACCTTACCTACGATTGATTACTCAGGGCAGAGCTTTAATATTATATAACAAATTAATCAGATTGCTAGTGACAGAATCATGGAGAAATTAATGATATCTCTATACCCAGAAAATTGAAGAATCAGGATGGGGTTTTGCAGAAAGTTTTAAAACTGAAATCAGGCCGCTCCCTCCTTGATGTTTTTACAGGAGAACTATTAAAACCAATAAGTCCTACTGAGCTAGAATATATTAGAATGAAATGTTATTTGATGTGTGCTAAAAATGATCATCAGCTGCCATGGAGACAATTTACTCCGGGATCCAAACAATAATTGGCTTCACATATATGCTGATGAATCGAAAATGCTCAACTAATCGTCAGGTTGGAAATTCAGAGCCGTTTGCATTCTGTTCTTCTCTTGATCCATTTTGGAGCAATTTCAATGTGAAATAGAGACAATTAGAATTGTAATTTGATCAAATTATTGTTAGAACAATCCAAATAAAAAATATTGTTATTCTTTCAGACTCGCTTTCAGCCATTTAAGCGGTTTTTAGCATATAATGCCGCGGAAGCAATAATTGCTGAATCGTGAAGAACTCTTTATTTTCTACCCTCAAAAGGGATAATTGTTGTCTTAAATGGATCCTGGCTCATGTTGAAAGAACTGGTAATGAATAGGCTGATAAACTAGACAAAAAGAGGAATTGAAATTTTGAAATGAAATAAAAGTGTGGGGCTTCTCACTTTTATGAAAAGAATAGTAAAATATTCTGTGAGAAGAAAATTTGTTGTTAATTTACTTGAAGAAATTAAAAATAAGAACTTGAGGGACTCGATTTGTAATATCCCAGACTCTCCCAGATCCATCTCAGTTTTGGAGACCAGACAGCTAAATTATTGTCTAGCTTTCTGCCCCGCATTTTTATGTATGATTGGCCCTTGTGTACTTTGTGCAACAAGAAGTTTGAGATAGACATAGATCAATTTCTATACGCTCCTCGTTGAAGGAAGAAACCTGTGCAGCTGATATTGGCGGGCTAGGAAGCAGAAGCAGCTGACATCCAGCGATTAAATTTTTTATTTAATGCTTAATATAATCATAAATTATTTCATTGTCCAGTTTCGATGCAGTTATTATTATTGTAATCAGGTTAATTACTGTTCTTTCTTGTTGTAACTTTATTTTTATACTTTGTTCGTGTTCCAGTCTCATACATCTTTTGTACATGGGCGCTAATGCTGTATAATCGAGTGAGGTTGCAATAAAAAATTACCCATGAACTTCGCACTATGGTCTAAACAACAAAAGAAGGATTTGAAGCACTATGATGCTTCTTATCAGTATATAACAATAACATGCTAGAGTTGCTATGCAAGAATCGGCATACTCATCCATTTTATTAATGTGAAGACCAATCTTTATTTCAGGTTTATCTAATAAGATAAAGATTATCCATATTCTAATGGCCTTGAATTATTAAAAACAAATATGCGTTTTCTTTTATTAGATTAATTACTTTAAAATGATATAAAATTAAAAGAATTTTAATTAACTGCATTTTAAAAATTATCTATAACAGAAGTAATATATGCTAAAAGATTGCATTTGAGGGCACAAGTTTGAGTGAGTACATATGAAACTGTGTAGTTATTATTGCGATATAAGAATTGTTTAAAACTGTTTTATGTTGTCTGTTGAATTGTTTAACGTTGTCTTCTTATTGACTAATATTATTACAAATATATATTTTGCAATATCCATTGAAGTATGTATTTTTCTGGTTGAACAGTTCAACATTGTGTAAACTTTAACGTATTTTACATATTCAAGTTTTAACAATCGTAAATGTCATTCCTTCTTTCAGTTTTGGAAATTGTAGCACCTGAGGTGAGAACGCATATGAATGGCATCACAAATATTGCTTGGACAGTGGGTCTTTGTTTTTTGCCTTTAATCGCTTATTTAGCTCGAAGCTGGGTTACGCTAGGACTTATTACTTCATCAGTAACTCTTGTGTATCTACTTTATTGGAAGTGAGTCTAATTTACGGCTTTCTGTTTCTTTCTGTGTTTTCAGATTTGTTCTGTATTTCATTCTTAAATCTCCCAGTGTTGTTGTGAACTTTTAACAAAATATATCATTTCCAAATTAATGTTGTAAATGATTTGAATTGGCAATTGAAATATTTATTCTCAGTAAAACATTATTTATTTTGCATGTCATTTCAAGAAAAATATATCGTAATATGATAATATCTTTGGTTCAAAATCTGAGGCAGATTTTAATTATAATTTTTAGAATGCTTCCAGAATCTCCTCGTTGGCTCGTCTCTCAAGGGAAATATGATAAAGCACTGGTCATCATGACAGAAGTTGCGGAAAAAAATGGAAAACCTCATGACCCAAAAGTTCTCTCACAGAAAATAGAGGTAATAATCAATAAAGCTTCGTACGGTTTCAAAACTATATACAAACAATTCGTTTTTGCAGAAATTAGCTTAAAGTAAAGATTACCAAATCCTCTGAAACTGCACCTTCGTATTGTCACAGAAAATCATCTATAAGGCAACAGTGTATTATTTTTCCTTCACAATGAAGTAATTCTAAAATAATATTATTTAAGGTTGTTCAATAAATACGATATATTTCAAGAAGAATTTTTATTCTAAATGATTGCTAAAATGTCTTCAAATTAATCATTACTGATTGCGCGACAGTTCTCTAAACGTTCTTCCACTTTGCTGCAATACCGCGATATTGCGATTTTGCACTGTTGTTTTGGAGTTCACTTTCTAAACGGTACTTCCTAGAGCAATTACAGAGTCCTTACAGAGCCTGAGATGTTATTGTACATGAAATGTCTCCCTCGTAGGAGGGTTTGGTTGGAGAAAAGAAAAGGCGCTTTGCTGTAGCAGTTAGTCACATATATGGTGCATCTATAGCGCTAGAAGAAAATACAGCAGGCGGTGGGGCAGACGAATATTTCCAACTTGAGAGTAGCGTGAACTTCCAGGTGGCAATTTCGAATCCAGGCAACACACGAGACAGGAAAAATATATAGCATTTAAGAATTTACATCACGAAGAATAACAGGTAGTTCATGTATGCGTAGGTGATGGGTGAAATCGCGTGTGAGGTGACAAATACTTCTTGCCTTAGAAGATGTGCAGAATACAGATGAATGAAAAAAATCGTCTACCAAGATTTCATAATTTACAAGTGCAGCAAAGTTTGCGATACTATTGGGTGCTGTCTTGTAAAATTTCACATTAAACTTCTTTAGGCATTCTAGTTTCCAACGCGCGCTGCCGGCTATTTTTGTCCTTTAAAACTGTATGAGCGGAAAGCCCGTATATTACAGCTTAGAATATTTTTGTGGCGTCTTTAAGAAAGTATATATATATATAGCGAGAGAGAGAGACAGAGAAGTAAGAAATTTAGAACATAATTCACAAAGACATGAAAGAAATAAAAAAAAACCACAAAAATCCTAAAATTTCCCATTAAAAAACATCGGCAAATTGTTTAAATCTGATTCAATGTTATCAAGAGGAGGTAGATCAGATTCAATTAAATCCCTCTCCATAGGAAAATCATTGCATTTTTGTTCATCCAAAATTAGCTGATGAATCATCTTAAATTATTTAATTATAATATAAGCTACAGCTTCAATTCATTTAATTTTATCCTCCCCATTGAGCGAGATTAAATCATTTTTAATTTCTTCCAGCGAAAGCTTTCTTTGGCAGTTTGGTATAATTTGAGTCGTAGAATCGAAATATGGAAAAAAAATGGCATTTCACTTCAGAAAATGTTTGAATTCGTGACAAAATACCTAAATTAGAACAATGCTATATATAAACCTAACACATGTCCTAAGTCGCGCTTTCGTGACATGGAAAACGCAATTTGAATTTCGTCAAGCGACCCAGTAGAGCGGAAGATATGGAAGTTTTTTTTTCCTTCGCAGTGTACAAGAATCAGTAATAATTCATATCACTTTCAAATATTAGTTTTGAGATTCGCTGTAATGTGCTTCTTCCAGAGTGAAATATAGTAGCGAAGACGTTCTTCTAACACAGAAACAGTTATTATAAGTGCGCGAAATGTTCCATCCGAGCGCTTCTAAATTATATTGTTGCGTTATACGGGTTCGTGGATTTGAGAGTATCCGATGAAAACACGATGCAGAACAATAAAAAGCACAATTTATTTACAACAATCACTATTTACAGCACAGTTCCAAAATTACCTTTAAAAGCGTCGAAAATCTACAATAAATACGCTGAAACAATCAGCAACACAGCTTCAGGCTGTAACTGTAAAGGTAGCTTCACAACAACACTAAACTTATAATAAACACCGTGGAACAATCACCAATACACTGTCAAGCTATACTGTAAAGGTAGCTTCACGGCAAAGCACTAAGTAGCTATTCTCACAATAATCACAATTAATCACACTGGCGGCTCTCAGAAACGCAAGGGTTTATATAGCTTTTCATTACGTTCCACAGGTTTCGAGAAATATCTCGACAGGAAATTATTCTAGAAGCTTCCCGATTGGACCATGGGATATCGCCGATTTGTTCGCCAAATGGGCGATAAAGCGCCAATCTGGCAACCCTACCATACACTATTTTATGGCAACCCTAGTGCTATGCAGGAAAGCTTACATACAGGCGCAACCGCCGAATTCTTCGCAACACTGCCCCCTCCCAAGGACTGCACGTCCCGGGCAGTACAATCCCTGGTTGGGAGCCAAAAAGAAATAATCGAAAAAGCTACAAAACAAATAAATAAATTACAATAATAACAAAATTTGCAAATATTTACAGTATTTACAAATAACAAAAACATTTACACTAATTACAAAGATCTATGTACAAGCAACTATGCATAAATCATACAATTAAACATAAAAACATTACGAAATACGGGGTACCCATAACAAAAATAACTATCACTAATTACTATGGCCATAGTATGGAGCTAACCTATCATAATGTACAATCTTAGGTTTGGAATTGGGAGACTTACGGATCCGTATTACGACGTCATTCAGTCTGTTGAGGACTGTGTAGGGACCTTCCCAATGCGATTGCAGTTTGGGAGAAATGCCCTTACGACGGCTCGGATTCCACAGCCAAACCTTGTCGTTTTCCTGGAACTTATGTTCGGTCGCTCTTGCGTCGTACCTCTTCTTCATCCTGTCCGTCGAGATGTTAATTCGCTCTCGAGCAAACCTGTGCATCGTTTCCAACCGGGCTTGGAGATCTTGAACGTACTCCTCAGGAGAGGACTGTAGATCCGGAGGACGGCCGAAAAGCAGGTCACTCGGAAGACGGAGATCACGACCGAAGAGCATTTGAGAAGGGGAATAGCCGGTACTCTCGTGGACGGCACTACGGTAAGCAAGCAGGAACAGGGGCAGCTTACGATCCCAGTCTTCTTGGTTCTTGGAAACCATAAGCGATAGGTGGTTCAAGATTGTGCGGTTAAATCTCTCCACCATGCCGTCAGACTGCGGATGTAACGGGGTGGTCTGTGTTTTCTTTATTTCCAATAAGTCGCACAGTCCTTTGAACACAGCCGAAGTGAAGTTCCTGCCTTGGTCGGTATGAATCTGGAGGGGAGTTCCAAATCTAGATACCCAATTCTGCAACAGGACTTCAGCCGTAGTGACAGCCTCTTGGTCTGGAATTGGATATGCTTCAGGCCACTTCGTAAAATAATCCATGACAACTAGAATGTATCTGTTGCCATCTTTAGTCCATGGCAGAGGTCCCAGTATATCAAGGGCAATTCGCTCGAAAGGCGCTCCAACGTTGTATCGCTGCATTCTTCCGCGACAGCGTTCCTTTGGTCCTTTCTTGGCTGCACAGGCATCGCAAGACCGGCACCATTTCTCAACGTCGTTTCTTGCGGAACTCCAAAAGAAGCGCTCTCGAACTTTGTTTAATGTCTTCATATAGCCGAAATGCCCTCCTGTTGGGCTGCTGTGTATTTCTTTCAGGACATCAGGTATTCGGTTTTGAGGAAGCAGCAGCTGCCATCTTTTATTAGTTCCATCGTCGCTTTCCCACAGTCGATATAAGACTCCATTTCGAAGGTGAAGTGAGTCCCAGAGAGCCCAGTACCTTTTAGTCATAGGACTGAAGATGGAAACGTCCTGCCACTTGGGTTTCGTAGCCGATGATTCCTTCAGCTCTATTATTGGCTTAATGTTAGGATCCGCCAACTGGTCTTCTCTAACTTTTTCATGACTCCACGGATCTGGCTCCGATGCTGTTGAAGATGTTACTTGTCGGATGCTAGGATTCGCCAAACCATACTTAGCTTGTGCTCTTGAACAATACCCGCAATGCGCAGGACAAGGCTTCCTAGATAAAGCATCCGCATTTCCATGGGAGGAGCCTTTACGATGTTTTATTTCAAAGTCATATTCCTGGAGTCTTTGAATCCATCTGGCTATCTGTCCTTCAGGATTTTTGAAATTCAATAGCCAAGTTAGGGAAGCATGATCGGTGCGGAGCAAGAATTTTCTGCCATAAAGATAATGATGGAAATGTTCTATGGCCTTTACGATAGCAAACAATTCTTTCCGAGTGACGCAATAATTCCTTTCCGGTTTTGACAAGCACTTACTCCAATAGGCTATCACTCGCTCTTCACCGTCAATCATCTGGGAAAGGACAGCTCCAACACTTTCGTTGCTTGCATCCGTATCAAGTATGAATTGTTTGTCGATCTGGGGAAATGCGAGCACAGGCGTAGATGTTAATGCCGTCTTCAGCTCATTAAAAGAATTTTCGCATTCCTCAGTCCACACGAATTTCTGTTTATTTTCCGTTAATCTATGCAGAGGTCTTGCGATGTTAGAGAACCCCTTTACAAATCTTCTGTAATAAGTGCAGAGTCCCAGGAAGCTCCGAAGTTGATGAACATCCACAGGGCGTTCCCAGTCCTTGACTGCCAAAACTTTCTCTGGATCCGTACGGACACCTTCGGCGGAGATGATGTGACCCAGATAGGTGACTTCGCTGCGGAACAGCTTGCATTTAGAAGGACTTAGTTTGAGGTTGGTATCTTTCAATTTTTGGAACACCTTCCTGATGTTTTCTAGATGTTCCTCGAAAGTACGGCCCACTATAATGATGTCGTCAAGGTAAACCAGACAGGACATGTAAGATAGGCCACGAAGCACTGTTTCCATCAAGCGTTCAAATGTTGCAGGTTCGTTACAGAGTCCAAACGGCATAACTTTAAACTGCCACAGTCCTTGGCCAGTAGTGAACGCAGTTTTCTCTCTATCGTCCGGGTGAATTTCCACTTGCCAGTATCCGCTCTTAAGGTCCAGAGTGGAGAACCATTTGTGTCCTGATAGCGTGTCTAGTGTGTCGTCAATCCTCGGAAGAGGGTAGCTGTCTTTCTTAGTGATATTATTTAGCTTCCGGTAGTCAACACAAAATCTTGTCGAGCCATCTTTCTTTCGGACGAGAACTATAGGAGATGCCCATGGACTTGTGGATGGCTCGATGATGTCACTTTCTTGCATCTCCTTCAGAAGATTTCCAACCTCTTCCTGCTTTTGCGAATGGTAGGCGTCTGGGATGTTGCTTGATCGGTGAGTGATGACCCGTGTCAATTCGATGTTGTGTCAATTTCGTTCGGCCATCATCTCTGGATGTCCTAGATCTTCAAATTCACTAATTGTTTTAACTGCCGCACATCTCTGTTTGTAAGTTTGTACTCTGCAGCAGTTCATCAATTAATTTCGCTGTTGGCTCAGTTGGCATTGCAGGTGGGGCCTTGTAAACGCACGTAACCGGCGTGTAGGTTGCTAGCACTTTACCCTTCTGGATTATTCTCGGACTATGGCTAACATTCGCCACTCTCACGGGGACGAAATTTTTGGAGAGGTCAACTAATGTAGAGGCGACTAATACATTTCTCGAGCGATTTTCGGGATATTCAATTATTCCAAACTTGAAGCTATTTCTGTTTTCTATGCAGCCGGATACTAGTAATTCTGTCATCGGAGGGATCGTGACGTCTGTTTTTGTTATTACTTGGTGAGCTGAAGGAATATCACTCTTCACTTCAAACACGGGTATATCTTCCTTCGCAGAGTGCATTTCGTCGCGTTTAAAGTCCAGTGTAAAGTCATATTTCCGTAAAAAGTCTAGCCCAAGTATTAATTCGTCCGCGATGTCAGCGACAAATGCCAAGTGCTGGTAAGTCTCATTTCCGAAGGTAATGGTGGTGTTAATTTTACCTTCAATGGGGATCTTGTCACCTGTCACTGTCTGTAGAGTCACACAGGGCGGAGTCCAGAGCAAAGTCTCGTTTAGTTCCCGCGCTACGTCTGTTCTGACGATGGTTACGTTTGCTCCCGTATCGATGATCATCTTACAAGGGTGTTTATTCACGTATCCTTCGACGAACAATCCGTTGTCTCCGCCGCTCATTGACGAGATCTGAAGAACTTTCAGAGGGGCTACCTCTCTGCTTGGCAACCTCCGCCCTGTGAGATTGCCGCATTTTAGTTTCCCTGGTTTTGTTTCACGGGAGCTGCCTCCCGGTCTTGGCTCACGTGACAGTTCCTGCGCAGATGTCCTTCGAGTCCGCAATTCCAGCACTTCATTGCTTTCTTGTCGGTGTTTCTGTTATTTGGCTTATTTAACGCTTCCCGAATCTCTTTTAACATTTCTTGTTTAAATTTTCTGACATCAAAATTTTCATTTTCTACTTTAGCGGCTCTGATCGGATGGCGATCTTTTTGAGTTGCCTGCTGGGCCGACTCAAACTTCATTGCATAGATTAATGCAGATTTCAGGTCTTTGAGATCTGCCAACCTGAGAGCCTTCTGAATTTCCTGATCCTTGACGGCATCGACGAAATGCATAAGGGACAGATTTTCACGGACATCAGGTGGACAGTCCGGATATGCATGGTGCGCCAGCCTTTCAATATCAGTTGCTAGTTCTTGGAGGCTTCAGTCGTTTTCTGTTGGCGGGTTTTGAGTTGGAGACGGCTACATTCCTTAACACATTTTTCTCCGAATCTGAGCTCTAGTGCGTTCGAGAGGGCATCAAAACTGGAAATCTGGTCTTGTGGCAGAACTTCTAGGATATCTGCAGCATCGCCTCGGAGTGATGCAGCTAGCTGTGATGCCTTCATCTGGGAATCCCATCTGTTAGTGTCAGCCACGATGGCGAACTGGGTCTTGTACACATTCCACGACGATTTTCCGTCGTACGTACTGGGTTTGATTGCCGTATGAGGAGAACCTGGGAGAATCTTAAAATCTTCAATTTCTCTCTTCGGCTCAGTTCGTTTTTCTTTCAACATGTCTACCTCTTCCCGAAACTTCCTAAATTTTTCTTCCATATCGGCTATTTTAGTTGCAGTTTCCTCTTTCATATTTTGTAATTTGGTTTCGGTTTCCTCTCTAAGCTCCATGATGTCGCTTCTAATCTTGTTTTGCTCCATTTCCATCTGTCGCAGTTGCTCTTGCAGCTTTTCTTGTCCGGCTTTTATTTCTTCTTGTCCGGCTTTCATGTCTTGTTTCATCTCTTCTTGTCTGGCGTTCATCTCTTCTTGTCCGGCTTTCATGTCTTGTTTCATCTCTTCTTGTCTGGCGTTCATCTCTTCTTGTCTGGCTTTCATCTCTTCTTGTCCGGCTGTCAAAGCTGCTAACATGTCCGCTTTCAGAGCTGCTAACATGTCCATCAAAGCATTCATTTCCTCCGCCATTGCTTTCTCCTGTAGACGGGTGACGGGCATTCACTCTCAAACCCCACTCCTGACACCAGTTGTTGCGTTTTACGGGTTCGTGGATTTGAGAGTATCCGATGAAAACACGATGCAGAACAATAAAAAGCCCAATTTATTTACAAGAATCACTATTTACAGCACAGTTCCAAAATTACCTTTAAAAGCGTCGAAAATCTACAATAAATACGCTGAAACAATCAGCAACACAGCTTCAGGCTGTAACTGTAAAGGTAGCTTCACGGCAACACTAAACTTATAATAAACACCGTGGAACAATCACCAATACACTGTCAAGCTATACTGTAAAGGTAGCTTCACGGCAAAGCATTAAGTAGCTATTCTCACAATAATCACAATTAATCACACTGGCGGCTCTCAGAAACGCAAGGGTTTATATAGCTTTTCATTACGTTCCACAGGTTTCGAGAAATATCTCGACAGGAAATTATTCTAGAAGCCTCCCGATTGGACCATGGGATATCGCCAATTTGTTCGCCAAATGGGCGATAAAGTCGCCAATCTGGCAACCCTACCATACACTATTTTATGGCAACCCTAGTGCTATGCCGGAAAGCTTACATACAGGCGCAACCGCCGAATACTTCGCAACAATATTATTGTTTTCTTTGTTACAATTTGGGGAAACAAGACTTACATGTGGGTTACATAAGTTGAAATAAAGTAAATCGCTATTCTATTTGCATATACATAACAGTTCTAAGGCATACAGGCCAGTATGCCCCGGAGAGGATTTTTAGGGGAAACTGGATTGTTACCATGGTACACATGGGTAAAACACAGGAAAATACCCATGCAGGCAGCTCGTTCACTGAGATTAGCATCTCAGACGAAAATACCAGTGTTCAGTGATTTTACCGCTTGGCCAGTGGTGAGTCCGATATACCTTGTGGCTTGTCTAAATATTCCCATCATCAAATAGTTACGGCTAAAGAATGTTTTCTGGTTCTGCGCGTTCATTAGCTGTTTACATAGTGTATCCGAATGCTTTATTTGAAACTGGATTTTTAAGATGCCAACAAAAAGAGAAATATGGTTATAGCTATCAAATAGACACTGAAATTTGTGAGACAAGTGAAAATTGCAGTCTGTTTCGAAATACTGCAAATACATACGGAGCTAGAAGTTCATCTGTAAATCAAAGTTAAAATGTTTGAAGTCTTCCTTTGAAATTCTCAACTAAAAATTATAAAATACGGTGTTTTCAAAGAATTCGGAAAAAGTTCCTTTTTTTGAGTTTGCACAACAGAAACTTGGATATTTTTTCTTCCACTGGAAGTCAAATTTGTAAAGTTTTAATCAGAAAATCAAATAAATGCTGTACAGTAGGGGTTATACAGTTTTCTAGATTTTAATGACTAAACATGGTTATAAATTAAAAAGCAAAATGTGTAGAAAATAAATAAATAAAAGTATATAAAAATAAAAGTAGAATGAAAGTAGTTTTTTGCATTCTTAAACTAAATACATAGCAGCTAAATAACAGGCCGACCCTTGAACCCCTACTCTGCGCATTTTACGGTAATAAAGAAGATATAGGGTGTTCGTCTTTTATGTCGAAATACGATAATGGGATCGAAAGGTAGCAGTCGACCTGAAAATACAGAATTTGAATTCATGCAGTTGCTTATGCTGCCATCTGTTGGCGGAAGAGGGAAATGATCAAGTAACGCGAGCAAAAATAAAAACACAATGAACTTGCGAAAAATAAATAAAATTCTTAAAAACGTGTAATCTTGTAATCAATAATGAATGAAAAAAGCTACTTATTTGTAATAATATGAAATCTTTTCATCTAAAGATGAAATCTTCTCAACAGCTTTCTATAAACAATACTAGTATACATGATTTAACAATAAATGTTTCACTGGATTCACTGTTCATTACTGTAATCCGACGAGCAAAATAATTACTCTTTTATTCTGGTTGCTTTACATTTTGTTGAATAAAGCAATTAGTATGCGCAAATTTACCATACCGATCTTTAAATTGTAGTTCTGAATAGTTGCTTGTTAAAGGTGGCAGAAAATTCACTATTTTAAGCTAAATATATACGTAAAGTTGTTGTAACGTATATTTCATTAAACAGTGTTTTATAACTACATCTTTATTAGCCGAGTGGAATTACCATTTGTTAACCGAAAAAAAAGGTGTTATTTGATTACATTTAATTTCAATAAATTTATATATATGGGGTATGTGGGGGTATTAATACAGTTACTATTACGTTACTACGATATTTAAATTTGCATAGGCATTTAAAAGTGTTACGGTCCTCATAAGGCAACTTATATGCTCCCTTTTGTAGGTGCCATACTTTAGAGTATCTATAGCATTCTTAGCATCTCAAAATATAACATAAAATAATTTTAGGCTATTATATTTATATATTTCTGTAGTTGTAATTTAGGGTATCTATTAGCTTTCTCAAGTTACTGTAAATTACACCACCTCTTAGCGTACTTAAATTTACAAATATAGCATTAAATTATTTTAGGATATTTTATTAATACACTTTCGTCTATGATGCAACTTATGGCCGTTCACAATCTCAGATTTGCCATAGTGTCAGTGATCTTTAGCGTATAACGCTGAGAATATTTTTCTAACTTTAGTCCCATATAAAATAATGAAGCATTTTGAATAATTTTAATATCACTTATATCTGATTTCTAACGTATAAAAATTAGTACAATCTGTATTGTTTCACAAGACTTTTCCTATTTCTCTGCTAAATATGACTTTAATACTTTATTTAGAAATTAGGAGAGAAACTGAGAACAGATAAAACTGTACAAGATTCCTCGCCCTTAGATCTTCTCAAATATCCTCAGCTACGCAAAAAATTTTTAATCATAACTTTATGTTGGTAAGTACGATTTCACTGTATGCAAGTAATGTAAATGGTATCAAGTTATTTAGTTTCCTTTAATTCATTTCATTTGTACTCATTAAGTTTTTTACTTTAAAATATTTGTCATGCATTTATGTACAGGCTCTGCTGAAACAAAAGCGAGTTTTACTGCTTTATATATTAAATCTGGACATGTACGGTTAATAGCATATTTTAATTATAATATTCCTTAAATAGGCATTTCCTGAAGTGAAAACTAAATTTTACTTGTATTACATGGACAGAAAAGTGTTATGAGTAGAAATCTTATAAATGTTTAATTTAAACAGTAAAAGCATGATTTATGCATCCCCATTACATATGGTTACAAAAAGGGGAATTTAAGAATTGAGGCCTGCATGAAATTACCGCATGTTGAACATCCAAATAATAAAATATTGTTACGAATTTCACATTTATTTGGCTATTTATTTAGAATTGTAATTAGATTTGTTTCATGTTGCCTTAGCAACGCAGACGATTTTTGAAGAGAAAGCTACGTCGAAAAAAAAAATAGCAATAAAAATAAAAGAGCGCGCGCATTTAATGATTAATAAATAAATATCTCGTAATTACTGTTGCCATCCAGAAAAATCTAGAAAAATCGTGATTGTTCTGCTGATAATTTAAAAGCTTATAAAAGCCGAGGTGAAACACCTCATCTCAGTTAGTGAGTTAGTTGTTGTTGTTGCTGTTATACTTGTAGCTGTAAAAAGCGAACTGCTGTTTGTTTACTTAATGCTGTATTGATTGTAGCGATTTCGCTGTGAGATAGAACTATTTTATCTGTTTTGAACTGAGTTTTTGCTAAACGTTTGAGATATTGTGATATTGTGCGAAGATTTGTGAAGAAATATTTCAGCATTTTAATTTATTTCTTGTGGAAAGAATAAATTTTTGTTAACTTTTTACGACTTGTGCATTCAATATATTACGAACCCGTACGCACGTAACAATATTTGGTGTCAGAAGTGGGATATTTTGAATGCCATTAACTAGAGCAATGGAAGAACAATTAAGGCAATTTATGGCAGCCTTTGCTGCATTTAAAGATGAGATGAAAGATTCTGTTAAAGAAGAGATAAAATCCGTTAAAGAAGAGATGAAAGCTGGCCAAGATTCCGTGAAAGAGGAGATGAAAGCTGGCCAAGAATCTGTAAAAGATGAAATGAAGGCTGTTCAAGAATCTGTAAAAGATGAAATGAAGGCTGTTCAAGAATCTGTAAAAGATGAAATGAAGGCTGTTCAAGAATCTGTAAAAGATGAAATGAAGGCTGTTCAAGAATCTGTAAAAGATGAAATGAAGGCTGTTCAAGAAAAGATTGAAGCAGGTCAAGAGGAAATGAAAAGAGAAATTACCAGCGTAATAGAAAATAAATTCGAGGCCATGGAAGGCAGAATCGACGCTGTTGAAAATAAAGTTGAACACATTGAAGAAAGAGTTTCTGCTGTAAAAGAACAAATAGAAGGAAGAGTTTCTGCTGTGGAGCAACAAATTGATGACAAGATTTCTGCGGTTGCGAAAGAAGTTGATACTTTAAAGAAATTCGTAGCGACGGCAGGAAGCAATTCGGATAGTTTCAAATTTCTACCCATGAGTGCTCGCCCTTCTCTGAAGCTATCGACATATGATGGGAAGACCTCCTGGCAAGTGTATAAGACACAATTTTCTATAGTTGCGGAAGCAAATGGATGGGATTCCCAAGCTAAGGCCTGTCACCTTGCGGCTTCTTTGAGAGCAGACGCAGCGGACATCCTTCAAACTCTTCCCGAAAACAAAAGGCTAGATTTCGAAGCTCTGTCCGGTGCTTTAGAGCTGCGTTTTGGAGAGAAGTGTTTAAAAGATTACAGCAGGCTGCAGTTAAAATCCCGTCAACAGAAGCCTACGGAAACACTCCAGGAGCTCGCCACGGATGTTGAAAGGCTGTCCCACCTCGCCTTTTCGGAGTGCCCGACAGAAACAAGAGAAATCCTGTCCCTGCAATACTTCATCGACGGCATCCGGGATCCTGAAATACAGAAAGCACTGCGAATGGCTGATGTGAAGGACTTAAAAAGTGCTCTGGTGTATGCCATGAAATTCGAGGCAGCACAGCAAGCCACTCGTAGAGACCGCCACCCAATCAGAGCTGCTCACATACAAGAACCAGTGGATCCAATGACTGCTCGCCTAGACGATTTAACCAGAAAGGTGAATGCTTTGACACGGAATACTGGTGACAAGAAACCGTTCGTAAAGTGCTGGAACTGCGGTGCTGAAGGGCACATTCGAAGAAACTGCAGAACACCCCAGGGCACGGATGTTAAGACCGCGCCTCTCAAGAAGGAGGGAAACTAATTCGTGGCCATCTCGCGGGGCGGAGGTTGCCAGATAATGAAAAGCCCCAGTTTAAAGCGCTTCAGATTTCTGCAGTGAGTGGCGGCAATAACGGAATTTTCATCATGGGACAAATCAATGGAATTCCTTGTAACATGACGATCGACACGGGAGCCAATGTTACCATCATTCGAAAAGATTTGGCTCAACAACTCGAAGGTAAACTTATCTGGACGCCGCCCTGCGTTACCCTCCAGACTGTGTCCGGCGAGAAGATCAATATAGAAGGGAAATTAAACGTTAACATCACCTTTGGAAGTGCCGCTTACCATCACACGGCATATGTAGCAGAAATTACAGACCCTTGCATACTCGGATTGGACTTTTTAAGGAAATACAATTTTTCCTTGGACTTTAAAAATAACGAACTGCATTCTGCCTCTGAGGACATAACTTTATTCGGGATTAATGATGAAGGAGTGAAATCTATCCACAAAATCATAGCTCAAGACGATATCACAATACCGGCAAGAACAGAAATTTTACTTCCTGGATCCATAGCCGAAAATAGAAATTTCCGCTACGGCGTCATGGAATATCCCAAGAATTGTAATAGCCCTAAAGGAGTATTAATAGCCTCAGCACTCGTCGACCTATCGGGGACCGTTATCCCGGTGAGAGTTGCCAATGTAACTGATAAGGCGAGAGTTATTAAGAAAGGTGAAGTGGTTGCAGAATGTACTCCAGTAACCAGCGTTGAAAGAAAAAGTAACATCTCAAAAACCGTGTCTTCAGACAACATTATATCGGAGTTATTGCAGAATGCGCAATTAAACGATGAGGAAAAGAATGTTGCCGAGCGTGTCATTAAAGATCTTCAAGATGTTTTCTCCCGCTCGTCTTCTGACGTGGGTCGAACCAGTTTAACTCAGCATAGAATCGATACTGGTGATCATCCACCAATCAAGCAACATCCAAGACGTCTGCCGATTTCGAAACAGGAAGAGGTGCGAACACTTTTAACGGACATGCAAGAAAGCAATGTCATCGAGCCTTCAGCAAGTCCCTGGGCATCTCCCATCGTCCTGGTGAAGAAGAAAGACGGGTCAACTAGATTTTGCGTTGATTATCGCCGGTTGAATGAGGTTACGAAGAAAGACAGTTACCCTCTTCCTAGAATTGACGACATTCTGGATACTCTTTCTGGAAGCAAGTGGTTCTCGACACTTGATTTAAAGAGTGGATATTGGCAGGTAGAAATACATCCTGATGACCGAGAAAAGACGGCATTTACTACAGGACAAGGACTTTGGCAGTTCAAGGTGATGCCGTTTGGACTATGTAATGCGCCGGCTACATTCGAACGTCTAATGGAGACTGTTTTAAAAGGTCTTTCATACGAAGCCTGTCTGATATACCTGGATGACATCATCATCGTCGGGAAGAGTTTCGAAGAACATTTGGAAAATCTTAGAAAGGTGCTTCAGAAACTGAAAGAAGCCAATCTGAAGTTGAGTCCCGCTAAATGCAAATTATTCAGACAGGAAGTGACTTACCTCGGACATGTCATCTCTGCTGAAGGTGTGCGCACGGATCCTGAAAAAGTGTCAGCAGTTAAAGACTGGAGACGTCCCGAAAATGTCCACCAGCTGAGAAGCTTTCTAGGGCTTTGCACCTACTATAGGAGATTCGTGAAGGATTTTTCATCCATTGCGAGACCCCTTCACAAGCTGACAGAGAGCAAGCAAAAGTTCGTGTGGACAAAAGAATGTGAGGATGCATTTAAGAATCTGAAGGAAGCCTTAACATCTGCTCCAATCCTGACGTATCCTCAGCTCGACAGACCATTTATTCTCGACACGGATGCGAGTAATGAAAGTGTCGGCGCTGTTCTGTCCCAAGAAATAGAGGGCCAAGAACGTGTAGTGGCTTACTGGAGCAAGTGCCTATCTAAACCGGAGAGGAATTACTGTGTCACCAGGAAAGAGTTGCTCGCCATAGTCAAAGCCGTAGAACATTTCCATCATTATCTATACGGCAGAAAATTCCTGCTCCGCACAGATCATGCATCATTGGCCTGGCTTTTAAATTTCAAGAATCCTGAGGGTCAGATAGCCAGGTGGATACAGAGACTCCAGGAATATGACATCACTATCCGTCATCGCAAGGGACAGTCGCACGGAAACGCTGACGCCTTGTCTAGAAGACCTTGCCCAGAAAACTGCCGATATTGTTCCAGGGTCGAAGCTAAATACCAACTGGTTAATCCAGTCGCACGGCAAATTACAGCATCAACATCGGCTGATCCAGACCCATGGAGTGACAAGGAAATCAGGAAAGACCAGCTGGAAGACCGTGATATTAAACCCATAATTGAGTTAATGGAGACCTCAAACAGAAAACCTACCTGGCAGGATATTTCGAGCTATAGTCCCACGACAAAACAATATTGGGCTCTCTGGGACTCACTCCATATTCGAAACGGCGTCTTGTACCGAAAATTCGAATCGGATGATGGAAAAACATTCCGATGGCAGCTGGTACTCCCAAGATCCCGAATCCCGGACGTCCTTAAAGAACTACATAGCAGCCCTGCAGGAGGTCACTTCGGAATAATGAAGACCTTGCAGAGAGTTCGGGAGCGTTTCTACTGGAATAATGCAAAGGATGACGTGCAAAAGTGGTGCCGAACTTGCGATGCCTGTGCAAGTCGGAAAGGACCGAAGAAACGCAGCCGGGGGAAGCTGCAACGTTACAATGTAGGAGCACCTTTTGAACGTATCGCCTTTGACATCTTAGGACCTCTGCCACGAACTGCTGATGGCAACAAATACATCCTCGTTGCCATTGATTACTTCACCAAGTGGCCTGAAGCGTATCCTATTCCTGATCAAGAGGCTGTCACAGTAGCAGAGATGATGATACAGCACTGGATTTCCAGATTCGGAGTGCCTCTTCAGTTACATTCCGATCAGGGAAGGAATTTTACCTCGGCTGTAGTCAAGGAACTCTGCAAGCTACTCGGCATTGACAAAACCCAAACGACGCCTTTACATCCCCAGTCGGACGGTATGGTAGAGAGGTTTAATCGAACCATCCTCAATAACCTCTCATTAGTGGTTTCCAGAAACCAACAGGACTGGGACAAGAAGTTGCCACTATTTTTACTGGCTTACCGCAGTGCTGTTCACGAGACTACCGGCTATTCTCCATCTCGGATGCTCTTCGGACGTGACTTTCGTCTGCCATGTGATCTTTTGTATGGTCGGCCTCCGGATGCGCCTTCATCGCCTGAGGAATACATTCAAGATCTCCAGGCTCGGTTTGAAGTGATGCACAACTTTGCACGAGAGCGAGTCAACTTGGCGACGGAGAAGATGAAGACCCGCTACGACATAAGAGCTACTGGACATCGCTTCAACGAAGGAGACAAGGTGTGGTTATGGAATCCGACTCGTCGAAAAGGACTTTCTCCGAAACTACAGTCACCTTGGGATGGTCCTTACACAGTCCTAAACAGGCTGAACGACGTCGTGGTTCGGATCCGTAAGTCATCGAACTCTAAACCTAAAGTCGTTCATTACGACAGGTTAGTTCATTACTATGGCCATAGTACGTAGTGTATATAATTGTAAATAGTAATGTACATAGTATAAGACCATGGTCCTATTTGTATTTAGTATTTGATTTGTATTTGTTAAGTAGTAGTATTTGATAAGTATTTGTGTTTAATAGCATTTGTATTTGATAGTATTTGTACTTAGTATTTGAATTGTATTTCGCGTTGGATAGAATTTAATTTGCTGAAAGTCACTTATTTTAATTATTGTTTATTTTGTTATTATAAAGTAATGTTTATTATAGCACTGATGCTTTAGTTGTAAGTTTGGCTTCCTGTCCAGGGATTGTACTGCCCGGGACGTGCAGTCCTTGGGAAGGGGGCAATGTTACGAATTTCACATTTATTTGGCTATTTATTTAGAATTGTAATTAGATTTGCTTCATGTTGCCTTAGCAACGCAGACGATTTTTGAAGAGAAAGCTACGTCGAAAAAAAAAAAACAATAAAAATAAAAGAGCGCGTGCATTTAATGCTTAATAAATAAATATCTCGTAATTACTGTTGCCATCCAGAAAAATCTAGAAAAATCGTGATTGTTCTACTGATAATTAAAAAGCTTATAAAAGCCGAGGTGAAACACCTCATCTCAGTTAGTTAGTTAGTTGTTGTTGTTGCTGTTATACTTGTAGCTGTAAAAAGCGAACTGCTGTTTGTTTACTTAATGCTGTATTGATTGTAGTGATTTCGCTGTGAGATAGAACTATTTTATCTGTTTTGAACTGAGTTTTTGCTAAACGTTTGAGATATTGTGTTATTGTGCGAAGATTTGTGAAGAAATATTTCAGCATTTTAATTTATTTCTTGTGGAAAGAATAAAATTTTTGTTAACTTTTTAACGACTTGTGCATTCAATATATAACGAACCCGTACGCACGTAACAATATAAATATCTTTTCTTTAGTTAGCAAAATTTACTGTTGAATTGCATGAACTAAAACGTTTAGTCATGTTGACCTTATTAAGGCGTACTATCAAGTACCTGTCAATCTCGAACATATCCATAAAGCCAACAAAGTTACACCATTCGGTTTATTCGAAAGTGCCCGTATGAAATTCGGCTGATGCGATGCATAAGCGACTTTTAGGTATTTTATAGACAAAGTCATGAGAGATTTAGAAGGTATTAATGCTTTCGCCGACAATTTGCTCATAGCATTTGAAAATATCGAGGTACACTGCATGCATTTCAAAGCCTTATTTTCAAAACTTCAGGAATATGAACTTTGCTTAAATGTTTCAAAACGCACTTTTGATCAAGCATCTATGGAATACTTAGGTTTTCATGTTAGTGAAAGTGGAATTGAACCTTTTCCTGATAAATTCAAATGTATTTTAGATTTTCCTCAACCTAACAACCTCACTCAGCTTCGCCGAATTTTAAGCATGTTTAACTTTTGCAGATGTTCCATATCTAATCCAGCACAAATTCTTTCTTCTTTAATAAAACTGGTAGAAGTTCATATCAATAAAAAAATCTCGTTCTCGTGCTCAGAATTCAATCACCTCGTTAAATTGGAACGAAAATGCTGAACAAGTCTTTATTGCTGCCAAAAAGGTTCATGCTACCCTTTTGACACACCCTATTCCCGAAGCCCAGTTAAGCATCTAGGTAGATGCTTCAGATGCAGGCGGCAATCGTATGCATTTGTCTCAAGAAACATGAGAACCTATAGCATTTTTCTCCATGAAGCACAATAAAAGTTAACAAAAGTGGTCTGCGTACAACAGCGAATTATTTTCAGATTATTCTGCAATTAAAAAATTCCCACATATGTTAGAGGTCAGAAATTTTCAAATTTATGTGGATCAGAAATGTACACTTTTGAGCAAAAGCCTCACAAATGATCACATCGCCAAGTACGCCGTTTAGAATTTATTTCTCAGTATTCTATTGATATTAAGAATCTGCAAGGTTGTAAAAACGTCTTGGCTAATAGTCTTTCAAGAATCGAAATCGATTCCATAACAAATTTCCAGTTCTGAATTTTTAAGAAAAATCCGAAGCTCCACAGCATAATACGGAGATACAAAGGAAGCTCAAAATGAAGTCATGCAAATACTCTGTTGGTAATATACTTTGTGATATCTCTACTGATGTTCCTCGTCCATTTGTTCCGAATTCCTTTCGTAGACTTATCTTAAATGATCTGCATAATATATCGCACCTAGTAACTGCAGCTACTAAACTCTTTTATTTTCTCATTATGTATAGTCCGATATAAAATGTCATAGAAAAAATTGGGCCAGAGATCGAAAATAACTAGGTGCACTAAACCACCATTGGGTACATCTCTTTTCCTGATCCTGTACATTTTCTCTTTCTGTTTGTCAGGAACCCATATGGATAGCCCATTTTCTTAGCCTATTATCGCCATCACAAAGTAACACGTATCTTTTGATAGATCTCCTAGATAGCCTGAAACCATTTCTATCCGCAGTATGAAAACAAAAATTATTTTCAGGCCATTTTCAACTCATGGATAACTTGCTTTGGCTGCCCATCGGTCATTACAAAAGACCAAGGTTCTCAAATGAGATCCTCAGTGTTTGGAAAATTTGCCCGTATTTTGGGTACAAAAAGAATGATAATGAAAACATATCATCCAGTGTCAAACGACATTGTTGATCGATTTCATTGACATTTAAAACCCTCTCTCAAGGCTCGTTAGACCCATAACTGAACTGAAATACTCCCAGTTGTTTTGCGTGGTATTCGGACAGTCATTAAGGAGGATTTGCATACATCTTGTACAGAACTGCTCTAGGTACAACTCTTAGGCTGCCTAGTGATATGATAATGCCATCTAAGATATCTCCGCATAATATTCAATTCATCACAAATATCCGGCATAGAATGCGATGACTAAACCCAATAGTAACATTTGTACGTTGCTAAGATACGCATTACGTAAGTTCTAACTTAAAATCATGTACTCGTCTATATTTACGTATTGATCAAACAAAGCCCCGGCTGTGCCAGCCATACTCAGTTCGGCACAAAGTCTTCACCACAACGGCCAAAACATTCAACATTGAAATAACGTCCTGAAATGGACTGTATTTATATACCGTATAAAACCAAGTTATTTGCTTTCGGTCTGTCATTTGCTTTCTAAACATGCGGTTTCCCATGCCCCATTTTTCAAACTTTGATGAAGGTTTGTAGCTTGTGGGCGCTTCTGGGATCTGGCCATCAACGCTCCTTGCTCTGTACGGGGAATGGTTGCCTAGTCCCTTGAAAGAGTTCGCTGATTCCACTTCAGTTTCATTCTTCCGGAAACATGTTACCGAAGTCCTTGAAGCATTTTTTCTAAAGGGTTAGAGACAGAGTTATTTTAGAAAGACTAACATTTTGTTTAAGAAAAATAATGTATTGCATGACAGAGACATAGATTCGGAGTTGAATATCTATTGTTCACTCTGTCCATGATCTAATTAATTTAGTTCGATCAACAACATGACGTAGTAACATAAGTAAGATCAACAACATGACGTAGGAATCGACAGAGACATTTGACATTTATGTGATCAGAAGTTCTTCCAACACTTGTTTCTAGTGCATCGAGTATTTTAATTAAAATGATATGTAACTACTTCAGAAATGAATATGTGCAGCTCGTGACAGATAATGGAGTCAAATATATTGAAGTTAACAAGAGATGCCTCCCAAGGTTTTGCTTGCGACTGACGTTGTGGAATTTAGTAGCGAATTCCATTTCCAGTCTACATGACGAAATAAAGAATATCGATGTCTTTTCTCCACTGTGAACGGGATCGACTACAATTACAAATAAACGAAAAAAGAAATTGCAAAATTTCGCTCGTTCGGCCCAACGACGTAAATGGATTCTATTGCTTACTACTAGTAATAGTACTGACAATTATTCATTGTATTTGCCTCCCCAAAAAGCGCTGTGTAGCATTTACTGATGCATCTGGCGTTAAAGGTTGTTTGAAACCTAAAGTAATATGGTGTCGTTATCAGCAACAAACTTGGCATCCTTATATCAAATACCTAAAAAATAAATATAACAGCGGTTTTGAATTTGTGGCAATGAACCAAAGGTCTTACATGGAGAGTGTCTACCATATTACACAAAATCTGATATCAAAGTGTAACAGAATAAATTCTTTGCAGTTATATGAAACTTTACAATTTAATTAACAAATAATTTGCAAATTCGAAAGAGACTCTTACTAAGAATCTATCGTGTGTACTGCACTACTTCTAAAACTACTTTATGAATATTGCAAGTTTTGTTTGTTAGATTGGTCTTATAACGCAAAGAAACCATACTACGAACAACCAGACTTCAGCATGTTACTACTATATGCTAACACAACTATGTAAATAAGTGTTATTAACATGAGGGCATTGCATTAGCACGTCACGTTGGAGACTTTGCTATCAAAAGGAATTTGAAAACTAGCTTCTTTTTTAGATTTCATTACATATTGGCAGATGGGCTTTTATAAATATTAGACAAGTGCCGAATGGAAACACAAGTTCACAGCTAACAACATTGCATATGAATTGCAGACCAAAATCTTTTCTAAGAGTTTTTTAATGCTCAGGGTATTGTTCTATGACTGTGAGTCCTTTTTCTCCGTAATTATGAATATGACATACAAAAATCCAGCAATTAAACTGTCTAATGACACCTACTTTTCATACCTAAAAATAATAGACCTCTGTTTGATTTTATACATTGCATATTGGGGTGAGTAATGAAGCAAAAGATAGAACTCGCAAGAAATAAAACACACGTTTTGACTTATGTAGCATCATATAACATGCCACTACCGGCATCCTATTTCAAAACGAAGACGTTTCATAGGCTTCTAGAAAAGTGACCGATGGCATTCGGACTTGCCTAGACGATGAACGTGTAGGCTTATTCTAAAACTCTCCACCAGTAACCATAATATACATTTCAAAATCAGCACATTCTTCGCAAGCCTTGGTCTGGTACCATAGTATATACATCATATTATTATTAAAAATAATTGTCTCTACCACTGCCGTGTATTCATCTCTGGTCTCATCTATCTCTAACCTCAGCTATGCATGGCAGCGATTAATATTTGGGAAGCGCGAATAAGCAATACAATCCCTTACTCGAAGAATGTTAGATACGTAATCTTAGTTATCAGCTTTGCATCATTTGAAGATGCAGATTGATGGAACATAGATGCAGGTGACAGCAGGTCCGGAGACACGTACATATCTAAGGGAACATTCCGGATCCCGCAACTTTCTAAAGCTACACTTCGAAATCAAGACATTATATGGCCACACAGTGGCAAAGTGTTAGCTAATTATTCATGGTTTGCACAAAGTAGAATATACAAAATACGAGTAAGAGATCTGAAGACACAATACATTTCATATTACGTTTGATGGAGTAACATTATTCTAAAAGCTCATTATTGCAGACATTTTGCTCTACTTTGAAAGCATACCAAAAAAACTTTCTAATTAAACATTCTCCTAGTTGTATCGTGTCTTAACACATTGCTACACGTACTAGTTAACTATACATTTCATAATATGCACTGCATTGATCATTGCACTGTACTTAAGGCAAATTTACAAAACTCATTGATATACTTAATACACTATATATTCTATGCTACATGTTATACTGAACATTACTCTTGACAAAACAACATAGATTCTGAATAATACAATTATATAAGACGTAACTTGATTTATATGGTTATATAAGACATAATATATCGCATGTCTTATATAACTAAGACATAGATTTTGATCCAACAGGGTTAAATAAAGAGCAAATTTACATATTACAAACAAATTACACAATGCAGAAATACATTTATTCATTAATTTATGCTGTGCTGATAACATACAAAATATAGTTAACAAGATTTGAGGACCCAGTAAGTCTCATACTAATTTTAATTGAATAACATTATGGTAAGAGCTCATTGTTGCATAAATTTTTCTGTACACTGAAAACATAAGGAAAATAACTTTATAATTAAGCATTCTTCAGGTTATATTGTACGTTAACACACTGGTATATATAAAACACTCAATACACAATAATTTTTATAATACATATTATATTGAACAGTGCACTGTATTTAAAACGCCTTTATAAAACTCATTTCTACTCTTAACACACTTCGAGTATTAACTACATATTACATTGAATATTACTCTTGATTATACAAACATAACACTTAGTAATAATTCTTGATTATATATAACATAATTCTTAATACAAAGACCTTTAACAAACTGTTAAAAATACACATTGCAAAAGAAATACAGAATGCGGAAACATGCAATGGTTACTTATTGCTGTAATTATAACATACAAAGTACCAGTGACTTGCTTGTGTAACAATAGACTTTGTTTTTAATCAAAGCATTCTGTGAACATAGATGCAGATGACGTTATGTGCACGTATTCAGCTTTCAGCAGTTCATGCTTATGCAAACATGCAACTTCTTGAATACTAAAATATCTTTCTGTTCATTGGCCGTTTATTTAAGGAGCTCTCTACGATCCTTTGTATGTAACAATATTATGATTCGTTTAAAAATATTCTTAGAAAAATTATTGACATACGGAAGTATATCCAAATATATAATATAAGCCAATTTTTTTCTCAGCTATTCCAGTCCCATTTAACGCTCCTGCCTAAAAACCCATTGTTGCTGAACCCATTGCTGGTTGTCAAATGAATAACAAAATATTCATTCCAGTCTTTTCTCAACGGAGTCAAACATAAATAATCTTTCTTTTTCCCTAGAACCACATGTAGTTTTACATCTTTCCATTAGCTTTTTCTTTAAATGACAGACAGATGCAAAATAGGAATAAAACATTTAAAGTTTACTCAAGCATTAATCCATTAACCATAATAAAATATCCTTATAAACTGATTCTAAAAAGTCTTGATAAATGCAATAAAAATGTCTTCATAAATGCAACAAAAATATGATAATCGTATAATTTTACTTAGGATAGCGGATACATGCGCTTATTATGGTCTACAGATAAATGTCTACAATTTAGCAGGCAACGAATTTGTCAACTTTTTCTTCATGGCTTTGGCTGAAATTCCTGGTTACTTAGCCAGCTGGTACATCATGGAACGCCTGGGAAGGCGATGGTGTGCAGTTGGCGCATTTTGTTTGACTGGAATCGTCTGCATGTTACCTGGTATAGGTAAGGAGTTTGAAATTACTTTAAAATTCTATTTAGGTATCTTATTGTTACATTTATTATTGTCATTTATTATTGATTTCTTACATGTAATATCTGGGGAGATACATGAAAAAGAATTTATTGACTTCTTTTTCGTAATCTTAACGTCCTCATTAACCTTTCCAATGCTTCTTTTTCTTTTTCATGCTCATTAATGACTTAAACTTTTTTTTCAAATTGCCGGGCCCTCATCCGACTTCGGCTTGGCCACTACTAAGGCCAGAAGTGGTGGCCCCTTTATTATGAAGGCACCTAATGGGTGGGCCACATTTGCGTCCTATGAAGGGACGGACAGTTACAACCATGCCTTCTCCAGGATTCGAACCCAGGCCCTTTGGCATCGCAGTCGGCTACTCTAACCACTATACCGTCTGGGCAGCATGACTTAATGTTTGAAAAAAAATTTAGAAATGAAAGTGTAAAAAAGTTCTAGCTTTTATTTGAGAAAGATCTTACTAATCGTGTTATTTTTTTGCTAAATAGAGCTGACTGACACTGTTCATATGCTCATGGGTAATATGCAGATACAGAAAGAAAATGCCGTATCGCTTATAAATAAGCTTAAATTTGATGTTATTATACAAATATTGTAAAGTTTATTCTTTTTGGAATCACATCAAGCCGATGGCTTTCCCTTACATAAATGGTTTGTTGGAATGGTTTTTAATAGCCATGATACGCCGTCGGAGCCAGGCCTTTTGTAACAATCACAATAAAAATGTGAATTTTCCGCAACAGGCTTTGTTTCGTAGTAACAACGAATATTTTTAATACTGTTACGGGTTTTTACGTTGGTACGATTTCGTGGATTTGAAGTGATTAACGACAGGCAACACTTGCTGAAGAATGAAAACACAATTTATTAGCCAGTATCACTCAGGGTAGCTCCAAAATCACGTTTACAGTTGTCGAAGAACTACTATAAACACGCTGAAACAATCAGCGACAGAGCCTTCAGGCTATCAAGCTATAACGGTGAAGACAGCTTCACGGCAAAGCACCAGAGTATGGCTCCCGACTCTGCTCGGTCGTTCTCGGAACTCTACCTACTCTCGAGACTCTCCATCCTAGAACACACGATGCACTCGACGATACATCAGAGTACAGTTCCCAACCCTGATTTGTCGTTCTCGCAACTCTAGGTACTCTCGAGACTTTCCACCCTAAAACTCACGATGCACTCAACGATACATTAGAGTACAGCTCCAGACTCGGTTCGGTAGTTCTCGGAGGTCAACACACTTTAAG
Source organism: Stegodyphus mimosarum (assembly GCA_000611955.2). Lineage (NCBI taxonomy): Eukaryota > Metazoa > Arthropoda > Arachnida > Araneae > Eresidae > Stegodyphus > Stegodyphus mimosarum. The sequence continues at coordinate 143,212 of KK115515.1, forward strand.
ATATAAACTAACTCGCGATACGATTAAGAGACGTTCTCGGTGCACTCGATGACCAACTCGGCACTAGACTACCAGGCACTTGCTCACTGACTCTTAACTGACTAGACTTGTCACTGACTGACTGACTCGGTAACTGATTTAGACTGTTAATTATTACCGGGCTACTGAAGATGCAATGTTGCCGGTCCATGAAATAAAGCGCGAAGGCACATGACGTATTGAACTCTGGATGTAGGACATCTCGGAAGAGAAATCGGAGGGTAGAAGAAGAGAAAAAGAGGGGGCCAAGCTGGACCAAGGTAAAAATCTGACATAATCTCAAAACCTGACGAGTGAAGAAAAGACCATTGAAGTTCTAAGAACGAGCAGATATGATGATAAAGTACAACAATAAAAGTTATATACAGATGCAAACAGTAAAATACTATACAGTAATACAACAATGTTAAATACAACAAAAGTCAAAACAGATACAAAAGAAAAATACCCAATACAACAAATCTTAGTTGAGATCAGATATTGTGAAGCTAAAGACAACCACCGACCGAGGAGCAAGAAAACAGAGTTCTGGTCGCCTCACAGGTTGGTGTGAGCAGCAAGAGGTCTAACGTGTTTATCTTCAAAAAGAATCTCATAGTTAAAAACTTGCGAATAGTTAACATAGTCACATTGGATGACTTTTGCGAAAAATCTTTCATTAGTCCTTTTGGTGTAATCTGTGATTGTTTCAAGCTTTTAAGTCCCTATGCAGAAGTTCGTTTCAAATAAGGTAATCTGCGTCGGTTATGATATGCAAGAATTTATTTTGCATTATTTGAACCTGATGGAGCTGATTCTTTGTGGCAGTATTCCATGCTGGAGCAGCGTAGCAAAGAATTGGACGGATGCACGTGGTGTAAATATGCTTTTTAGTGCGCAAGCTAAGATTAGAAAATTTTCCAGTGATTCGTAGAAATCTGCACATAATTCCAATAGCTTTGCTCTTGACGCTTTTGATATGATTAGACTTGATTATAATAAGTCTATCATTTAAAATTATATCTAAGTATGTTGCCGTTGTGACCCGTGGAGCTGGTTCTTGAAAAAGTAAGAGTTCTTTGAAGTTGATATGCTTTTTGGTCTTGTGGAGTTGCGATTTACTTAACTGACTTTCCGCGTACCAGTACGGTTTATACAGCTTTTTCTTGTGTTCGAGAACGTTCTGGGCCAAACCGGTAAGAATTCGTTCCAGAAGGTTCTCCATCCGTCTATGGCATACCGCCAATTTTGTCGCCAAATGGGCAATTTCGTGCCACATATGGCAACCCTGCCTTCCTTTACCATTTTTTAGAAACCCTAAACCTGTTTTGCGGGTAAGCTATCTTCCGCAGCTGTGCATTTCGTACATACTTTCGTAATACTTTGATACACATTCCAACGTTCAGTTGCGACTGAGTATGAAATGCCGTCTATTCTCATGACAGATATGATCTTTTTAGAAGATTGACAGGACAAAATCTAGTATGAACAAAACTGAGAGAACGAAATGGCTTTCAAATTTCAGGTAATTTTTCTTACGTCTGAGTAAAAAATCTTTGGTCAATACTTCAGTTCCCACAATTCTAAAAAATTTTATAGCATGTAGTATTAATGTAACTAGATATTAGTACATCGACTATACTAAATACTAAAATTTTACCTCAAAGAACCAGAGTCCAGTTTTGGGAAAGAAAAACTAAATAAATCTCCGTAAAATGATGTTGAACCTGAGAAACAAGGATTTATATTTGATCATCTTCGAAATTGAGAGGGTTTTTTTTTTTTTTTAAGAATCGTCGCCAAAATGAGATTGTCTTTTTGCCTTATTATTATTTTCCATTTGGCATGTTTTTCTTTGGATTAAAGAAATGAACTTTTGGTGGTGCAAGAGCGTTTCATTGTAAGTTCAACTTTTAATTGTTTACATTTCGAACACCAGGTATTTATTATTTATTAGTAGAATTTTTGTGACACTGTTTAATGCTCATTTATAGATATGCCATACGCTGATATTGTATGTTCAGTGATTGGTAAATTTTTTGGAGCGGCTGCTTTCATGGTAACGTATCAGCAAAGTTCTGAACTCTATCCAACAGTTGTCCGATCCTTGGGAATGGGAATGAGCTCCACTGTTGCTTCAATAGTCACGATTCTTCTTCCGTATGTTGTTTTATTGGTAAGTTTATTATGGATATCTAAATAATATTTTGTAAACTGCTGCTTCTGTATTGTTCCAAGTTTACTAAAAAATACATTTTGGATACGTAAAAATATTTTGCGCAGACCTTCTAGAGTTGAACCGTTGAATGAATGAGGGAAATTTTTAAAAAAATCTCTTTTTATTTCCAACTGAAACAGAAAAATTAAAAAAACAAGTTATTGGATTTTAATGAAATGCGTCAAAAATATTCATATACTAGATTCAAAACAATTAACCGCACATAATTTCTCAATTTTTAATTTAACTAATATTTGGTTGGAAAACTTGTAGATTTCTTAATTGCCGTTTTTCTTCTAAGTAGCAAAACTTGGCATAAGTTTGCTCCATTCTTTATAGAAAGCTTTTTTCAATTACATCTGATTAAAGGAATTTTCATTTTGTCTTGCAAATGTACCCATAGAGGCTCTATAATAAGTATATCTATTGACTGAGGAGGTGTCTTTAATTGACTACGCTCATTATACAAAAGCCGCAGCCTGGCATCCAAAAGCAGTGCATTTTTGGATCGTTATCATGCTTAAATAAAAAATCTCATAACAATCCCATCTTTTACCATTCTGTTTAAAATTTCTTTTAAGTATGTCTGTGTACAGAAATCGCTTCAGTTTTCCTTTGATCAATGTTAATTTGCAGAAGCAGATACATGCACCTACACAGAATGTTGTTACCAATATTTTTACAGAGGCTCGTAAGTTTTTTTCTTTGAAGAGCCTTTCCTGGCTTACGGCATACTTTAAAATTTCACTCCGGTCCATAATATTAAATTTACATTCACCAATGAATATGACTTTATTCCAAAATTCTAGAGGTCGATTTCGATATTTATTTGCAAAAGATAGTCTTTTTTGCACTGAGAGGAAACACCCAAAATACTTAGCAGCATAGGCATTCACTTTGCCAGCTAATTCCTCGACTGACTGGTTTGGAGTTTGTCTAATTGAGGTAAAGTTATTCTGAATCGTGTCAAATGACTTGAGATTTTGCAAACTTGCTATTTAGTAATTTTGTTAAATCATCAAAGGGAATGTCTTCACATGATTCATTTTCCGTTATAAATTTTAACGCCTTAACCCTCAACTGAATTTTTAAAATAAGACTTTTTCTTTGCTCACTCCAGTTTTCTAGGCTAGCCATCTGGCATAACTGATCGAGAAGGAATGCTATATTTTCATCATGTTCCCCTGAAAAAGTAGGCAACGCAGTTGCAAGATTCATATTCATAACATTGGTTTTTTTTGCCATTTTGAACCTGATTTACTGTATGTTAGTTCCACTACGAATTACTATTAACTATTGCAGGTTATTACTGATCCCAATAACTTGTACATTCATAATTAGTTTCTTGTATATTTTACCCATGTATTTCATTTGCACTGATACAAGTTATTATATGTTTATTACCACATATTATGATATGCATTCTGCAATAATTCCTTAAATACTGACCAGCCTTTCCACTGATTCATTAAAATATTAACTAATATTTGTCTTATGCACTGATATTATTCCTATTCCCATATTGCCATTTTTATCATTAGAGCTATATGTTTTCATATTACCATCATTGCACAAATATGCAATTTTCAAACCTAATATTTTCTAAAGATTGATATCAAATAACAAAATTAGAAAATATTCACCCTTATGAATATTTAAACAATAATAAATACTCACTATGTAGCCGGTTATTATCAGGCACACACGTGCATAAACGGTTGAACCTGAATTGATTTTCTATCCTACAAGGCCAAACGATGAAGTACTAAATTTCTTTTTTTTATCGCGGCACCATTTATGTGATGGTGTGTAATTGGTACAAAACTAAATACACTCTAGACGCTGAAAAAAAAAGGTCGCATGTGCTCAGTAACCTATACTTAAGTAAGTACATTGCGTTAATTGCCAACCTTAGAAAAAGAAACAAATATTAAAATACTTTACTTACTTCTTTGTGGTATAGAGGCTCTTAAAATAGATACACCTACTTTATCTAACCAAATTAGTTTATTAAATACTCATGAGTAGAATTTACAGCACCCTTGATTAATAGATGGGTAAGAGCAATTCATGTCTTGTGGGGTTTCCCCTTCTTAATTCGCAGCTCAATTCTTGAATATTATTTCGCAGTTCAAGTTTTGAAGCCCCCAAAACTGGTAAGCGAATAATCCCCAGAGTGTGAACAGAGTTGTAAGACTCAAGAAGGATTAACTAACCTTTATTTCTCAAAATAAATATGGCATAATCAGCTCCTAACTCGGAGTGTACAGCAAATCCTCCACTTGGGCTTGAACTCAAATTAATATGCAATTAAACTTAACTAAGCTTAACTAAAACTAACTGAAAGATGTAGCCGAAGCTATCAAGATGCTAAGTAGTTGGCCCCTAAATCTTAATTAAGTCGGCGAAGTCAAACAAAGGCCTAAAGTACGGCCGAGCGTAGCAATAACTTAGAGAGAAACGTAGCCAAAGGCAAACGCGCGCTAGTCAGGAACTCTAACGAAGTCAGTGAAACATAGACTTAAATATTACTCTTACTCATTTGTATTAACCGCATTTCTGAAAATACATTCTGGTAGAAAATTGTAAGCTGAAGCTAGTAGGGATAGGAAAGTTGCATAAACTTAAAATAACTTTTTTAACATTAGGATGAACCTTACATCCTGACCAAATCTTGCTATACTGACTCTGTTAATTAGCTGCGCAGCCACGTGCTCAAAAATGTTCCGGAATTAATCTGTTGTAATCCTTTATCCTTTACGTTTTGGAATCATCTAAAACTTACGCTCGAACTCTTGGTATCACACAGTCCACAATGTGTCACTTATTTTTGGAAAATAGACAACTAGTGATGAATTCCCACACAATTCATTGTATTTTAGCTTTGGGTGGATCACAACTATTCGAACTCCTCTTAGATACGCGTAACGTGCATCAGTTTACTATGGAATTAACAACTATGGAACTTGCAGAGGAATAATCTCACCAAAACCCATGAATACGCAAATTAATCTTCGATTTGTCCTGTGCATCGCAGCTTTTTTTTTTTTTCAAGCATTAGCTACGTAGCACACTTTTTTACTAACTCCATCTCGGGAAGAGCAGGGCCGAAACCTTACTCTCCTGTTTGCTGTTGTCATCGAAAAGAAGAAGAAAAACCAGTTCTGTGAGAATTTATTCCCGCGTGCGACTATTTGATGGCGATTAAACTTGCAAGTAAATGAATAACAATTAAATTCAACAGAGACAAAATTTGTTCTTACACTTAGTCACCAGTATTGTTTTAATTATTATCTCTCGATTATATACATATAATAACATTTTAATATAGTTTACGATTTTTCCAGGCTGTTTATGGCAAGGTTATTCCTTTTATTATTATCGGAATCATATGTCTAGCAGCAGGACTTGCTGCATCCTTCTTGCCAGAGACACTCAACGAAAATTTACCTCAGACGATTACTGATGCTGAAAACTTTGGCCGAAAGCAAAAGTTCTTTTCCTGGAACAGGTAAGTTACAAAAAGTTCAAATTTTCTAACCCTCTGTATAATAATATTGAGTGTTTCAACCATAAACATGTGCAGCTTACCTGGACATCCCTGTTTGTGAAAATGATGTCCATACGAAAAAATTTAATTCCGCTAAATGAAACACTTCAATCCAAATATTAATTTGCTAACATTATTATTATTTTGTGTTTTTTAATGTAAACATGATATCAGATATTGCTTAGTAGCAAGATCCACATGCATACAAAGACAATTCAAAAGACTATTAGATACTAAGGAACAGGAAACATGAGAAATCAGCTACGGTCTTGCTGTGATTCGAACCACAGATCTTCTACCTGTTAGTTATATACGCTAGCTCTTATCACTACAAGCATATAGGGGCTATAAGAAAATTCTGTGTACAATGAATCCTATATAAGACAATCAATCATTTTTCTAAACGATTCTGAATTTAAGAAGACAGCTGGAGCAAAGTAATGTTAAAAATTTCTATATTTATTTAGGTACCCAAAAATACTTATCATTTTCAAAGATATTGAAGTGGTAGTCACTGTAGTATGCATACTGAAAATAAATTTGTGAACAATTTAGTTTTGCTCTAATTTCCGACTGTGGATTCAATCAGATTATGACATTTAGCTGGCCTGTACTTTAAAAAAAAGTAATGCTAGAAATTTTAACTTTTGATACTATACTATATTATACTTTAATATAAGTGCCTCTAATCAGATAGCTATATGAAAATTTAAGAAATGAGATCACAGAGAAATATTTAGAATTTTTTATTATATTATATAAGAATATAATATAATATATTATAAGAATTATAATTTAGATACAGTAATCTGGGTCTAAATCTGCTTCGCGAAAGAATATTAAGGCTTTGTTGAGTCTTTTCTGTTATTCTGATCTAAAGCAAATCAGATTTAAGAATTTATGATAAGAAAAATGCTCGGCTAAGCTCTTGGCCCACTCATTATGACAATAAAACGTTTTCTCAGTTCTCTCCAAATTTTAATCGAGAATAGTAAGGAAACTAAATACGAGAATCTGAGATCCTCCTTGCTCAATCATCAACCTTCTGGGTGTAGTTTTAGCTCGATGACTTTTAGGTGCCATAATGTCTCAAAGGCACACTTTACATTTACTAAAACTCATGCCTTCTACGAGATTTGAAGCCGGGTCAACAATATTGTTGCGTTTTACGGGTTCGTGGATTTGAGAGTATCCGATGAAAACACGATGCAGAACAATAAAAAGCACAATTTATTTACAGGAATCACTATTTACAGCACAGTTCCAAAATTACCTTTAAAATCGTCGAAAATCTACAATAAATACGCTGAAACAATCAGCAACACAGCTTCAGGCTGTAACTGTAAAGGTAGCTTCACGGCAACACTAAACTTATAATAAACACCGTGGAACAATCACCAATACACTGTCAAGCTATACTGTAAAGTTAGCTTCACGGCAAAGCACTATCTCGATCGCTTTCCGTTCACCAAAACTCTCGCGTAGCAGCTATTCTCACAACTAATCACACTGCTCGCAACACTTCACAATACTTCACAATTCTCAGAACTAATCACACTACTTCACAACTCTTCACAATCTCCGCAACTAACTTCACAATCTCTTCGCAACCGCTGCTCTCAGAAACGCACGGGTTTATATAGCATTTCTTTAAGTTCCACACGTTTCGAGAAATATCTCGACAGGAAGTTATTCTAGAAGCTTCCCGATTGGTCCATGGGATATCGCCGATTTGGTCGCCAAATGGGCGATAAAGTCGCCAATCTGGCAACCCTACCATACACTATTTTATGGCAACCCTAGTGCTATGCCGGAAAACTTACATACAGGCGCAACCGCCGAATTTTCCGCAACAATATGGTAGACTTTGTTAGCGCTGTAGCGATTATCGACGCGCATCGCAATCTTTTGCGTCATTTTGAATGTGACACATGTAGCTCTGAAAATATGAGCAGTTACCCTGATATATAAAAGAAAAATTCTTTTGCTCTATGTGCTGATAATTCTACAGTACTCGAATCCTGTGTGTGTATCACAAATATAATACATTTTCCAAGCGTACTTGTTTCAGTCATTTATTCCAAACTGCTTCTTTTAAGATTTAAAAGCAAGTTTTTAAATAATTTAATTCGAATACTTTCCGATAAGTTAAATAACGGCATCAGCGAACCGCGGAGAGTTATATATCTATTTGAAAAAATACACGCACTACACCTCTTCTAAAATGATCCTGTGTATCACTTATTATGAAATCGTCTTCGGATGCCAGATTTCTTTCATGTTTATTGGTGACTTAATGTTTATGTTTCTTTTATTTCAGACGCAAAATGTCTATTAGCCGAGAAAGGTCGATAAAATTGAAGACTTCGCAGCGTAGTCACTGTGAAAATGATGAGGATACTAACCCACATTCAACAGCAATAGTTCTACAAAATGCCGATTCAGTAGCTATTGCGGAAAATTCTGACGCTCTCAGAGAATTAGAGAATGCTCCAAGTGATGAATCAAACAACTTGAGAAAGCGAAAATCTTCTGACGATGAAACAAAATTCCCACTTCCTGGTTCGGCAGCCGGTGACTATCGCTCATCTGAAGCTTTGAAACAGCATGCCGAATTGGAGGGAAGTTGTCTTCCTGTTTCAAATGAAAATGGGAAGGATCTGTTCTCCAGGGATTTGAATTGAATACAAACATTACATCAACAAAGGCAGTAGAATGAGTAAGCGGAATATAGAAAGGACAGGCATTGATCATGGTTAAAACACAGAAAAGCTAAGGAAAAATGTCCGGACTGCATTAATGCGATATCTATTATACAATATCTTTTTTCAATACGTTCTAACATTTAGAAAGCGTTTAGTCTTGTTTTACAAGCTATATATCTCAGTATATGCAGGGTGAATCTATTTTTTTTTCTACGTCAGCGGAAACTCGATTATTCGTTAGTCATTTGACAATCAGGTTATGTTATGCTACCTCCTTGAGCCGTACCAATGGACATTATGCATCCACAGATAGCAAAGAATAAATACAAGTATAAAAACATCTACTCCAATTGATGTAGATTTTATTCCTTTCAGGAATTGAAAAGCTAACTTCTCTTCCAGGGCTGTAGAGTCGGAGTCGGAATCATGGTGTCGGAATAGCAGTTAGAGAGATTTTTGGGTAAAAGGAATCGGAGCTCGAGTCGCGAAAATCACGCCAACCCCGACTCCAGTTTTTGTTGGACAGTTTCAATTTAAAATGAAATTAAAGTGAATTGAAAAAAATTAATGACAAACTGAGTTATAATTTTAGTTTATGGATTATGTACATTAGTAATAGTTAGTTATTTTCCATTTGATTGACATATTAAAAAATAAATATAAGGGAGCAAAATGGATGTGGTATTTGCCATTATTCATTAAACTGATCATTTAGTTACTTTTTCATCTCATAGATGGATTTATTGTAACGTAATTCACAATAAGAAAACGGAATCTATGGCTGCAAAATGCATCAAATGCTAGAAATCTTATTGGTACCCATGCTGCAAATTTCATTGTTAAATTTAAGCAAAAAGCAATAGCAACAATGACTCCCAAAAGTGATGCCATTCTTAGAAGGCGAGCAGTAAAAGAAGCAATTCAAGCAACGCGATGGGGAAGTACATATTTGATAATAAAGAGGCTGTTAGAATTATGAATATTTTAAGAAGATGTAGGTAACCCTAATGTTTCACTAACAGAAATACTGGTGAATAATCTTGCAGAATTTTAAGCTTCTTTCTATGCCGTATATAACCACAAAAAGGGTACAATCTGAAAAATTAACAGGAGGCTCGTTTCTGCGAGAATGGAAAAATGTGATGTTTGTTCCTCCTAAAATGGGATGGCTTATTTCAGAAAGAATCATTTTCTCAATGAAGAAAAGAGAAACTAGTTTGCCAGGCAATGAGATCTTGCTGGGTTCAATATATGTAGATCAAAAACACCGAATTTTGTTAAATGACGAACAAATTAAAAAAGCAAAGAAAGCCATCTATGAACTTTCACTAAGAATGAAATTATTCTCAGAACAATTGGAGTATTCAAATCTGATCAGTCAGACTTCAGACATTGCAACCGAGCCTTTATCATGCTCTTCAGTTAATGAACTAGATTTTGAGAAATATTTGGATGATATTGAAAAGGCTATGGCAAAGCGAATGAAATGAAATAAACCAAGAGGTTTTAGATGTAAAAAGGAAAAAATGCAAACACGATTTCAACACAGCTCTTGGAGAAGTAGAGAAATATGATCGCTTTTCCAAGACACCTCTTTTAGAACTTACAGCAATGTATCCTGAAAAGTTAAAAGTGGTAGCCCTAACAGTAACAGCTCTTTCTCCTACTGAAGTTAGTGTAGACTATTCTCAGCTCTGAAGTTTATGAAATCGGATTTACGGTGCTTTATCAAAGAGGTTCTTTTTGAAGCTATACTGTTTCTTAGAAATTACGAATGCCAGTTTTTCCATTTCATAATAAATGCTAATTAATGCAATTATTCCTCTTATGCCATCATGGTGGCATAGGAGAAATAATTAAAGTGGTTCTTCTGTAGCATATATTACTTCTTTTATATATAAAAAAATAAGCTGAAACACATGTGTATATATATACAATAACACGCCGAACAAATATTAATTTAGAAGTCAAACAACAGTCAAATTTATGTACTGCCTCGTATCCGTTAGCTAAATATTTAGTTTCTAGATTTTCATTTCTATTAGACAATAACATTTGCACCATAAAAAATTGAATAGAGTTTGTAAAAAAGGTTAAAAACATTTCTCCTAGAAATGTTCCAGTGGAGGGTGAATTAAAACGCCTAGAAACCAGACTTCGCGAATTTCATTTCTCTTGCATCGAAATTGATGAGCTAATTTCTCTCACTCAACTCTGTTTGAAGCAAACGCATTTTGTTTTCCAAAATAAATATTACAAGCAAACTGAGGGATTAGCCATGGGAAGCCCCCTCAGTCCTATCTTGGCTGATATCTATATGCATTATTATGATCAAAATTATTTGAAACTTTAAACTTCCCGGTATGGTTCCGCTACGTAGACGATACTTCTACCCTGTTTGAATGTAATAAAGACGATTTAAATAAGGTTCTTTCAACAATGAATTCCATTGATATTGCTAATCAGTTCACTTTTGAACTTGAGACTTGCAATTCTCTTTCGTTTCTCGACATTTTGGTGACATGTAACACATCCAACTTCAGTACTACGGTTTACCATAAACCTTCATCGGTTTGCCTTCCACTACCCTTCAGATTATGTCATCCGACCAAACAACAGTTAGCTTCATTTTATTCCTATGTTTTTCGTGCTCTTCAAGTTTGCTCCTCCAAACTGTCCCTTGATTAAGAACTAAATTATTTAAAAGCAATAGCTATTGACGGAGGCTCTTCATCCAACATTATTAATTAAGCAGTTAAAAAATTCTCATCTCAACACACCAAAAGGCTCCATCTTGTTTTAGGAGATTAAAAAACTTCTGTTGTCATTCCCTTTCTTTCCATCAGTTAGCTATAAAGTTGCACATATTTTGCAGAAATTTAACTTTCGAGTCGTTTATTCTCCCATCAATAAAATTCGGAGTTCAATACCCAAGGACCCCATTCCGAATATGAATTCCTGGGGTATTTAAAGGATTCCTTGCCAGTGTGGTTTAATTTACATTGGCCAAACTAAGAGAGCCTTAAAATTTCGCGTTAAGGAACATGAGGCATACGTTAGCACACTTTCAATTTTTCTGCTGCTAAAATTATTCATAAAGCATCTTCCATTGATTAACTGGATTTTCTAGAGGCTTCTCATATTCAAATTAAATGCAATTAAATGAACAATTATGTGTAACTTCTATGGTGTAAATTAAGTCTGAATACTTGTTCTAAAGCTTAAGACATAACTACAGAAGTTTTGCGCAGTAGTTGAGTTATCGCATTTGGTATTGCTTGTATTCTGATATGCAGGATAGACTCAAAGGACATATCTACCAAAAACATAAACGGAAATTGCAGCTAAAGAATTAAATAAACTAAGTTTCAAGATTTCTTGTAAATTACAACAACAACTGCTTGCTGGTACGCTAAAATTAGTAGGTGCTTACGGCAACGAATCCTTCCCAACTCTACAATGCACCAGTACATTTAGGTCGGTATGATAAACTAGCAAACTTGTCAAGCTCTACCAAATCTTTAATAATTCGGTTACTGTTTTACTAGAGAAATTTAAAGTAAGGCGGCGGAATTATGGAATGAGTTATGGTTAAGATTACAGTTTAGTGTTAGGCAATGCCTCCAGCCGTATAATTTGCCTAAACTTTTTGTTCTAAGTTCCCGTTCTAGAGTTTTCTGAAAAGACAAGAAACATGGAATAGAAATTAACATAACATCTAGTAAAATTTAAATCGCAAATTTCACAATCGTAGAGAAGACAGAAAAAATTCTATACTTTACAAGTTCTGCCAATCTTCAATAATTCTATCCATGTTTAACTAGCGACATTTACAGAAAGACGACTTAATCATGGAATGAGTTGCAATCAGATAATCGTTTAGATTTGAAACCTAATGTTATCTGTGCCACTTGCCGTATAATTTGAATAAACATGTGATTCCAAGTTTTGTATCAAGAGTGTCCTGAAGAGTCAAGAAACATGAGATAGAATTTAACATAACGCAAATTGTGAATAAAATGTAAATCGCAAATGTGGCAAAGTATAGCAAGGAAAGCTTATGTTTTTTATTATATTTTCCGCGGTTTCTCTCTTTGTGGTATTTCTCTTTCTTAGTGGCAATGAAAGCGACAAATCACTGAAAACTTTCCAGGTAAAATAAAATCTACATCAATTAATGTAGTTTCCGCTGCTTTATGTCAACAAATGTAATTACTAAAAATTTTCTATTAAAATATATCCTTTTTTATAAAAAATTACAGACCATCATATTTTTTTGTGAATAATTTACTGCTAGACTATAGGCATTTATGTACTGATGTAAGAGGCTTGAAGACAAAAAATTCTTTCTATTTAGCTGCGAAATTATTGTTTTAATTTATACAATATATGCAAAGATAAAGAATGATTTTGTTACGTATTCCTGTAAATGAATTTCTTGTTTTAATAAATGTAAATTTTGAGAATTGCAGTAGGTAAATAATAAATTATCATATTTTATTTCATTTTAAATTTACTTTAAAAATTAGGAAATAATTCATACTCATACTGTGGCTAGATACTACTTTAGATTTATTTCAAACATTTGATATTAGTAAGAAAGCTAAGTAATATAAACTGACCATTTGCTAGCTCTAATGTTGAATTTTTATCTTACTAAGTGTGCTAAAAATGGATTTTCTTTAAAGACTGCACATCTTTAGTATGGTGAAATTAAGTGTGCCCAACTTTATTGTGGTAATAATGGCGATAGAATTTTTTTCATTCGTCTTGGCAGTCCCAACATAAATCTAGATTCCGCTGTACATCCATGTCATCAATCCATGTATTATATGTTCGCACAGAGATCGCACTGGACCTAAAGTCACAGTTAATTCATATTAAAAATAATCCAAAGAATTTCATTCAGCGCTATTATCCCAGAATTTAAAAAGAAAAACAACATATGGATGCAGCGTTTAAAATTAGAATAAAAATCAAGCTTAGGCTATTGATGCCATCTCTGATTTTAATTTTTGATTTATAAATAAAGTATCTTGTCACTTCGATTTTAATTGTATCAGCCAAATTAAATGAGAATTAAAACTTCGCATCAAAAAACATGAATACTCCTTCGAAAGGGAGAAATAAAAATATCAAAATATCTTCAATAGCTAATCAGAATTAGTCACTCAAATAAAACAGTTTAGCTTTGTTTCTGCGAAAATTATGTACAGAGCTTTGGCAAATCAAGAATAATTAGATTTCCTTGAAGTTCTTTCGCAATTACAAAAAAATTATTCTTCTTTAGTTCATGTCCATAATTTGAAGCCAGTTCTTCCAAATACTTTCAAGACTTTTAGGTTTTATTATTGTTTTTCTCGACAGAGGGCGCTAGCTAGTTTTATCTTGCCTTATTTCCATATGAATTGTTCCTCAAACCTTTGTAAAAGATTTTTGTTACTGCGGAAAAATAACAATCACTTTGGAAATCGGTAGACAGTTCTTTAAATTGGTTCCAGTCACGGTTGTATTTTTGCCTAACTTGAAATTATTTAATATTTTAGCAATATTTTTAACAATTAATGCAATTTAACTTATTACTTTAACATAATCATGTTTATTTCGGAAACTACGGGTTCCTATTAGAAAATCAAAATATTCAACCTTTATAAAGCTCTTTCTTAATACCATAAGCGAAAGAGCTCTTTAAATTACAGCTTTCTATGTGCTGTTTAAATTTTTCATAAAACACTAGAGTTCTCTGTTCCTGCTCAAAAATAAGCAACTAAGGCAAAACTCTAAATAAAACAAAAACTGTATAATGCATGAAATTGATCCAAGAGTTTGGTGTGGCATTACACTAGACGATATAGGAAACAATAAACCAAAGACATACAAAACACATGCATAACGACCAATATCACGAAAGACCAAATTGGTCGAAAGAATGTGTAATGCAAAATCATGCTAATAGCCATTATGATACCCTCTATCCGAAAGACATGCTTGCCATGAGCGAGTCAAGCTGGCAATAGTGTCGTTGATTGCTTCTTGTGGCCGTAGCGCCCAATCCTGTAGTAATGCATGTCGGAGCTCGTGAAGGAGATCTGGCGGCACGCTGCAACCTGCTATCCGTCTTCTAAATATGTCCTTCACAATTCCTATAGGATTCAATTCTGGTGATCTAGCAGGCTACGGCAGATGCGGTAAGGTTTCACTCCTCAGATGGTTTCGCATTACTTGAGCTCTATGAGGCCAGACATTATCGTTCATAAATATCGCGTCGGTGGTTATTGCAGAGAAAAAAGAAAGTACAAGAAGGCGCAGAATTTTGTCGCGATATGGTATTACTACGACGTATTGCTATCCCAGTCTTTTCAAGTAAGCCTTCTCCTCTGTAACGGTCTCTTTCGACGATGTTTGGAGGCATATAGCGTGTCGCTGGCTATCGCCATATCATTACCTTTCGGCAATCGTTTTGGATGTTAAGTAGAGACTCATCCGTAAAGAGTACATGGTCCCACTGCTCTGGTGTCCAACTGAGATATTCACGGGCTCAGCTCAACCTGACATGCGATGGAGAACCAAGGAACACAAACCACAGGTCTTCGGGCGTACAGTCCATCTTCATGCAGTAGACGCGACATATTGTGGCGGGATATGGGCCGTCCTGCACTAGCAGAGAGATGCGACGCCAGCTGTCGTGCTGTTAGTGATCTACTGCGTCTTGCACATAACAACAGGAAGAAATTCTCTGCCGTTGTGTTAATCCTCCAGCGTCCAGACCCTGTCTTCAACAGAGATTTGACCCCTTTGGTAACGATTCCATAGCCTCCTGACTACAATGCACATTCAGCTCTCTCGCAGATTAGCTTGCAACATCCCAACAGCTCTCCAGTTCATTTTATCATGCAAATGATATCTTCGACGTATGCTTTCTGCTTTGGCAATCTCGGATTACACGGAACTTTCACTGCTTGTGAACTCACGTATACGTCCAGCATGTCCGTCTCTAAGGCGTTGTGGTGTGACTGCAGGATTACATCTTATGCTAATTTTATTTATCCATTTGCATTCGGTGATGGAACTTCCGTCTCATATGCAAACTGTATGCATTAACTCCTCTTTTACATTCGTGCCTTTTCTTTTAGCGTTTGTCACTTATTTTTCTAGAACGAGTGTAATTAACTTGTCATCAGATTTTGTAATGTTACTTTTATCTGTTGTAGAGTTGGTCTTCATGTGAAGCATGCTTTATAAATAACAAACAATTGGTTTCGGAATACATTTTCACATCAGGTACAACTTCAGAAGCTAAATAAATAGAATAAATGTTTTTGTCACTTTTTAATATAAACATTTTCTAACAGGGAATATTAGAAGAACGTATAGAAGCAAATGAGGTATGCAAATTCTAAAACATGCCTAATGTTGATGCAGTAAGCATTTTTATTTCGAATATATTTATTAGATAATAAAACTTCTGCTTGTTATCAGCTATTAAAATATAATTTTCATGATCTTTTTAAATAAATTCCAGTTAAACCTCATTTCTGGAACTGAATGGAGTGTTTAATTTCCAAGTAATCAAAAATTTTGTTAACAGAGAGAAATTAACTACATTTCGAAATCTACATTTCGGTATTCAGTTCGATTTATTGAACACTTTGAATTGAAATGAAATCGTACCGTATATATAGAAAGAGGAAATTTGGTTTATATGTAACAATGTATTCTTTGTTATTGATTTTGATGAATTATAACGATATTAATTTTTTTTGTTGTTAAACCATATTTAAGTACCATTGTGTTCAATGTTTAATTGTTAGGAAATTAAAATTTATATTTTTGTTAACTGTTCAGTTTTTCATATTTGTTTACTGTCTAATCTTATCTAAAGAGATACAGAATGCTTATACGTACATACATTGCTTAGTATTGTTACTTGTTTTTAAAGTTTTATACTGCTGGAAAATAAATGTTTTACTTTTTTAATATAAGAACTTTTATTTGTTTTTATAATTGGCGATGACATAACAGGAAAAAAGGGCTTTAAAGTTAAATGATTCCTTCTTCCGTGTGATACACTTGTGACACTGAATGTTTGTTCATAAAACTAAATCCTAAGACAATGCGTACATGAGTATGAATTCCTGTACACATGGCTTCCGTTTCTGCGCAAAAAATAATTGGGTGCCCCTTGTTATTTTGGCGACTCTTTTTTGACGCCAAGATAGACGCCAGGAAGGCACAATTTCAAGATGACCGCTACACAAAACCAAAATAAGAAGTCAAGTAATTGTACAAACTTGGTGTCCATGTATACATGGGTGTATATTTACTTAACATCAGGGAATTGCATAAACTAGGCATTGCACGCTGCCTTAACTTTGTCCATGTACACATTGATCGATTTTCGCTTCAGAAAAATCAGGAAGCTAAAACAAAGTTAAAACTATCCTGGTAACCAGAAATGGCGTTTCAGCGCCAAAATTGAACAAAATCTGTCGCTAATCGAAGGGGCACCCAATTCTACACCAGAGCGAATAATTCACTTAAATAGATACACGAGTATTTGATGATTCATTTTCTTTTGGAAAACATTTCAGTATAAGAGGTTCAGCATATGTTATAAACTGATAGCTTGCGCTGTTAAGTGGCGCTATGAGGATATTGTCTCTAATGTTATTCTAAAACAGTTTCATGGAAGATTGAAAGTGTTAAGCCTAATAATAATGCTTGTAGCCATTGTATTATATGTAAATCAATTTGTGAGTATTAATAATGAAGCGGAATCACCACTTATCTATTGATTTAATGCTCTCTGAATGGTAATAAAAATAGTTACTACAAATTTGTGATGCAAGAAAACCCGGAATTTCGGTACAAGAAGAAGAGGTAAGTGAAAATTTTCTGTTTGATAATGAATAGACTTGGGAAAAATATAAAGAAGCGCACGACGCTAAGAACAGCAACAACGAGAATTATTAAAAAATTAGAAACAGAACTGAAGGTTATTACTCCGAATACGGATCTGATTGAAGAATTGTTTTCAGTGTTAACAGAGAAAGAACGCGATATGTTAGAATTAAATAAAGAAATAGAAGACTATATATCAGACGCGAATCAATTAGAAAAAGACATAACGTCTACTGAAAATTATAAAGAAGAGATTTCAATTTGCAGAGAACGCCTAAATAGATATCTAAAACAGACACATGAAAATAAAGTGCAGAATAATTTTACGCATTCTAACTCGACAATATCGGTTTTCACAATTCTACTCAGGTAGCGATTAACTCTGTGTCCGATATATATATATTACTCCGCGGATACAAATAAGTATCATAGCCTCAAACAACGCCTCATTGAAGCCCATTCTGAGAGTGAATCTGCTAAAATTCGAAAATTACTTCACTGACTTAATATCGGAGACCAGCGCCCATCCGTGTGTGAATTTCACACTTACAGCTACGTGAGACGGCACGTTATATCAAAAGGCCGGCTTTTAGGCTTTAAAATTTTGATTTATAAGTATTGAGTTTGTATTTTAGTATTACTATTGCCACAAGCAACAGAAATTTCATTTGATCTTGCCCTTATTTGTAAACTTTAAGTTTAATGAAAATACATATTTTAATTGCCTTTATGCCTTTGTTGTACCAGTTTGCGTTGCAGTGCTCTAACGTACGATGGGACGAAAATTCTCCCGGCAATCTATGTTAGTTTAGTTTAAGTGAAATTAGAATGTAACTTGATTATTCATCGAAGCAATGTTAAGCCAGTGCAAATTGAATTTGAATAACGTTCCTATGCGTTTCGAGTTGTAGGGGTCTGCTGTATTTAGAAACTGTAACAATATCCTGCAAACTCTGGTAGACTGGAAGCCAGTCATCGCATTAGTCTGGAACAAATAACTATGCCTTAGGAAGGTTAAAGTAACCTTTTTACTTCCTTGCACAAAGTAAAAAAATGTATTGAAATCGCGAAAAATTTCGGGTATCATTTTCCAAGGGTATTACCTATTTTGTCCACTCCCGAAACCACTTGGACGATTTTGTTTCGTGACGTCTGTACATACGGATAGAATAAAGGACTATTTCGTTTTCCAGAACGTATTGAAAAATAGATTGAAAAGAGATTCTTTCGTGACGTCTGTACGTACGTATTTATGTATTTCAGATAAATCAAAAATGATTAGACGTAGAACATTGATATTTTTATGGCGTACTGCTATAACATCTAGTTGTGCGCCTCCCGTTTTCCTAACCATCGGCATTACTAAACGTATATATATATGCACACACACATATATATATATACCCACTCCCTCACCCAACTTAAAAGTCCTTACCCGGATTTTAGTTTCGCAGTCCTTGGTCGTAGTCTTATAGTTCCAGTTACAGAAGTGCTTTGAATGACAAAAATATTCATATTTGGGCAAAATCAGATCTTAAAAAATTACTTTTCGATAAGTAATAAAATCTAACATTTAATGGTGTATCCGGGTTCTTATATTTATGCTTGGGAAAGTTTTGTTCTCGTTATCAAGAAATAAAATTATAAGAAGTTTGACTTGTGTTCGTAGAAAATTCATCGGGATGTTTAATCTCAAAATTTGCAGCTTTTGATGTCATTTGCAATTTGCTTTAAGAGATAGTTTAATTAAGTTAGAATAATTCGAGGAAATAATTCGAGGAAGTGCAGCCAAATATGTCTATAATTTTATAGGCCGTATAAGAACATCGCGTGGCGTCCACATAAAACTATTTATTTACCTCTTAAATGAACAGAAAGCACTGTTATTGCGTCAGACAAGCCTTGACTACTTGCGAGTATTTAAATTAACTTAACAGAAAGTTAAACTTCAATGTAGGTAACGTAGTATGAGATTACACATAAAATAGAATACTCAAGCTGGCCCAACATTGTTAGCGGCGCGTGTTTTAATCTTCAACTAGCAAGATGCTAAATTCCAAAATAAACATTGGAAGAGTTGGCGCGATAGTAAGTAAGAGCAACACTAGGCTGCCAGAGCTAAGCTCTAACTAAGGTCTAACTTTAAATACACGAAACTGTAAATATTCTTGCTTACGTACTGGTTCGTAATCGACTGAATGTACATAGGTTCCATGATGGGTTGATGAATTTTTTTATCAAACGGAACTTAAGAATTCTGGAACTTTCCACAGAAATACTCGTATATGTGATTATAGTATTAGAAAGTACAATCAGTAGTTACTCTTCAAACTACTAAGAGCGTTAAATAGAACGCAATGCAAAGCGCATCTAAAGAGAAGAACTAACCCGAAGATACTTCAGCACTCTGAACTCACGTTATCTTCTTAGCTAACAACAACAATTGAGGGCAGATGTTTTCTCAGGGCTTACATAATTTTCACCCTCCGTTAAAACATTTCAGGTAATCTCTGCTTCTAAAAATTACTGGAAGGCATATGAAGGCTAGATACAGTTGCACATATATTGTGACCAATTGCATTTATTCAATTAGAATACCTGTTACAGAGATAAAGATGCAAGGCCATTGCCAGGTTTGGCGACTTTAAACTATTTTTTGCCAAATTTGACTATTTTTTGCAAAATTTGTTGTCAAAACCGTTGGCAATACCTCACTAATTTAGCGACATAGCCATTTTACTCAATGTTAATAGACTTGCCCTTGTATTCTTATTTTTCCAGCAATGCATCGTCTCTTTATATTTTCATGTTACAATGCAGAGCAATATATAATAATTTCACATACTATTTCCCTAAACCTATTCGTATATGTAAAGAATTGGGAGCAATATTAAACCTTCAGCCTAAATATACAACAATAAATTCGAATGTGAATAAGTGTGACTAATGGAAAGACCTATGCTAATTACATTAAACCTGTATTTTATTTTCAGTTCGTTTAAATACATATAAGATTCTTGAGATTTTCAACAGAATATATCTACTATTCAGAAAACTGAAAATATTACCGCTGAAGCTTTATATCTGATGAAAAGACCATAAAAATAGAGGATAGGAAGCTAAGGTAGAAAATAATATCTCTTTGGAGTTTCTTCCACGGTGTTTAAGATTTAGAAGAGATTTTATGTTTTCATTTCTTAGAGTAGAAGGAAGATACAATTTTTTCCATTGCAATATATTTCAGACTTAAATCAGCTCTGTTAAATTTTGCATTTCTTTTTCTTCTCCGACTGGCGATTTCTTTCTGAAATAAGACGAAATATTGGAATTATAAGAAAGCTGAATAAATTTACAAGAAAAATTACAGCAAGAACATAAAATTTAGCATTTACACATATTTCCATTTATGCGATAGATAATATTGAAACCCTGTTTGGGTTCAGACTTTCGTGTTTAAATATTGGCTGCTCTGTATGCAGAGATACCCGAACCAGTGATTTGAGATAAGTAGCAGAATAAACCACTCACGTTTATTCTGCTACTTATCTCTTGATTTATGGTACACAGTATTAAGCTAATTAATCCAATTAACGTACTAGTTTTCCTATTCTTTTATTTCTACTTACATCAACTGAGACCCGAACGCAAATTTGTTCAAGACGCGCGCGCAAAACTCTTGGTAGCCTTTTTTGATCATTTTTCTGTTTCTCTTCCCTGCTGTTATAAACCGGATTACATTAAACCTGTATTTTATTTTCAGTTCGTTTAAATACATATAAGATTCTTGAGATTTTGAATAGACTGAAAATAATTTCCTATGTACCGGAAGAAAGGGATGATCTCCTGGAGGACACGCTTAAGGAAACAGACTCGTATCTGCATTATTCATGGGAAACCACAAAAGCGTCTCTGCAGCAGCCTTTCACCGGGATTTGAACCTGCATTCGAACTACCAGTGTTCAGAGTCATGACCTTTCTCCTGATGATTAGAATTAAACTTTATCGGTTTTAGCTTCGGCAAGCCGTATCTACGTCTTAAATAATTAGGGCCACGTTAATGCTCATTTAGGCTCATTGTCAGTCTGTACTTCTTAATCTATTTGACTTGAACGTCTCGTTCTAAATTTCTCGCAACCTTTTAGGAGATTGTTTTTATTACACGTCTGAATTCTGTGTAAAACTCATATTGACGACTTAATAAATAAACTTATTTTAAGCTCTCACTTTCTAATCTCTGTATTTACAAAGCAGAGAAGATAAAGCCGTCCGATTGTCGTTATGGTTCTAGTAGTCTTGGCGGTTTATAAATTAATGTAGAAGCGCGTATTGTTTAATATAATGAATCGCAATACTTAACTTGTAACTTTACTCATTGTTTTATACACACTTTGTTTAAAATCTTTAATTAGAAATTACAAGAAGAAATAAGTTATACGCAGACGATTGAAAATCTAGAGAAAGCGGTAAAATAATTATCATGTAAAAGTGTTTATATCCCATTAGCCTCCAATTCGAAAGACCTTTTTTATATACACCTATAATAACTGGAATGACAGTCACAACTTGGTACAGATTAAGCAGCTGTAACCTTTCGTTCAGATTACATACAGAATGAATGCATATGCAAATGTCTGAAACTCTGGTATTGAAAAGATGATGTGATATATTCAGTTTACAAATTATTTCGGAAAAAATTTTAAAATAAATCATTTGCAACTACTTTAAAACTTTCCACTCTTCAATTTATAAATTTCTTTCTAAAATTTAATATTTGCAACATAACGTAAGTTACCTGTTGAGAGCAAAAAACTTTTGATTCTTCCCAAATTCTTTTGCGTCATTAATGGTCTGAGGCAAGTTTTTATTCAGCGTTTCCGGCAGAAATGCGGATACGACAGCAGCCAACAAGCAGATACTCCCAATGATCAGAAAAGGAAAGAATTTGTTATACATGCTCTGAAAATGAAAAGAAAACTTTAGAATATAAAATGCATAGCGTTACGGCCAAAGCGGCAAAGTTAGATGTTAGTCACTGCCAGCACTGCATTTTCTTAGCCAGTTTTTGATTTGGCACCGAGAAACTAGCCAGAATTCAAAATGATCTTTATTTCGCTTTTTATCACAAAATCTTTGTTCTTGGCAGAAGAGAGGTATGCCTTCGTTTTATTAGTATAATTACAGAAAGCTTTGTTTTATTCTTAGTAACGTAATTATAAGTGCATAGTTATAAATCTCAATAATAGTACAAGTTCTTGTATAAAAGTTCATGACCTGGATGTTGAATTAATATGAATTTAAAAATCGAAGTTAAAATTTATATGGAAAAAACTCTTTTGTGTGGTCAGATTAATTTAATTCATTAAAATATTATTCGGAATTCAACTACAAACTTTAACTTAATAAGTGTTATATATGTAACTGTAACTGTATCTATTATTATTATTAATCTTAACTGTAATATAGAATCATTATAGTCTCAATCAATGTAGAATAAGCGATGTTTGTGTACATGTCGTAATCATCAATGAGCACTTATCAAACATATAAAAATGATACATGGCCCCGCAGTCAGCGATAGATTAAAAAAGAAAATCTTTTTCTAAAGAACCACGCAGCGTCACTTGTGAATAACGGTAAAGATACTGTAAACAAAAACACGATGTTAAGTTGTTTACAGTGAAATCGAAACTTCCATAGCTGATGAGTTCGTTGTTCATTTTTATTTGAAGTGGCTAAAAATACATATATATAACTATTTGCAGTTTCTAATTAAATACGGATGGATTAAAGCCACCAAGTAATCTAAATTTCGAAGGTAATTTAAGCGAAAATTGAAAGAAGTGGAAACAAAAATTCCGGATTTACATGTTAGCGTCTGGTGGTATAACTAAATCATCTGAAATTAAATTAGCTATTTTATTGCATATTATTGGTGAAGAAGCAATTGAAAAGTTTATGTTTTTTAAGTGAAGACGATAAGAAAGATGTTAACAAAGTAATTGAAGCTTTCGAAAATTATTGCATACTGAAAGCAAACGAAAGTGTTGATAGAAGTATAATTTTCTGTCGAATACAACATGTAGGCGAGTCGTTTGATGATTTTTTAATAGATTTAAAGAAATTAAGTAGTAATTGTGGATTTGCAGAATTAAAAGATAGTTTAATAAGAGAATAGTAAGTGGAATTCTAAATAAAAATCTTAAAGATAGATTATTAAGGGAAAATCAGTTAACACTGGAGAAATGTATTAAAATGTGTAAAGCTTCTGAAGGTGAAAATGCGCTTTAGCCCACTGCTTGGCGATGTTTTGAAAATCGCCAATTCGGCGCGTTTCTACAAAACGTCTTTGCAATTGCAACCTTCCCGACACGCTCCGCGAAAACCTATTGTCAACAAAACATAGAATTCTAAAGCATAAATTAGTATGGAAACTGTTGCCACAAAAAGATAATAAAATAATATGCAAAACGAACATTATGATCATTAAAATATTTGTCAGTTAGGTTTAAATTAATTATTTACATTTTATGTTGTAATACTTACACATTTTATGCCGTTACATAACCTTCCCGACACGCTCCGTGAAAACGTAACCAAAATGGCATCGAAGAAAGAAGGAATTTTTTTTAAAAGGGCATTAAAATTACAAACGATACCATATACACACCGCTCCGTTTTAACTTAAAAAAAATCTGCGAATTCAACGTACACAAATGAACAAAATAAGCTTAAAAAAAAAACTATAAAAAAAAATCTGAAAGATTTCAGATTTTAAATTACGTCCAAAGGCGCGTTTTTTTAACGTTTCGTGTGCTACCTTTTTTTTATTAAATATCATGTACTACGTACTCAAACCATAAAATTCAGTTCAAAATCAATATCGCAAAATCATTTTAAAATGAACATATCTTTAGAATTTCCGTAAGTCTCGTGCGCTGGAGATAAAAATGTTTTTTTTATCCGTACAGGGTTGCCATAGCTCGCTTTGAAATCATTTAGTTTGTTAATCAGAAATTCGTTGAAATGTTACAAAACATAAAATCGATAATAAAGCAAATTTCAAATTCAAAATTAGGGCTTCCAGATGCCCATATTCGCAGTAGGATTACGTCATTCAAAATTCGATGGCTCTAGGTTTTATCACAATGCGAGAAACATGCATACATTTATGCAGATTTTTCATTTTTTAAAATTTAATGCAGAGCGATAACATTTAGTAGCAACAATTTGAAAAGTGAAACGGGCATTCAGAGTGATTCAATGCAAAATCGCAAAACGAAAGTAATAGTCCTTCGGGACTAAATCCCTTTGGACTAATAACGAAAATAAATTACAAGAAAATGCCATGTGCACAGTGTTCCTTTTAAACTTAAAAAAAATTTCAGCGAATTGCACAATGTAGGCAACGTGCACAAATGAACAAAATAAGCTAAAATAACGAAAATAAATTACAAGAAAATGCCATGTGCACAGCGTTCCTTTTAAACTTAAAAAAAAAATCAGCGAATTGCACAATGTAGGCAACGTACACAAATCAACAAAATAAGCTAAAATAACGAAAATAAATTACAAGAAAATGCCATGTGCACAGCGTTCCGTTTTAACTTAAAAAAACATCAGCGAATTGCACAATGTAGGCAATGTTTCCGTAGCTTCAAAATACCCAGTCAGCCATGTTGGCGGATATACGGAGTTATCCATGTTGGCGCGATTATTGCTCATTCAAAAACAATCGCCGCCAAGCAGTGGTCTAAATCGCATTCCAACCAATTCCATCTTTAGAGGAAAAACGTCTGCCTCGTAAGAAAAAATATCATGTAAAACAAAAGCAACAAAGTACTAAATCATCTTCAAATTATCAAGGAAATACGTACAACAATCCAAAACAATGTAGAAAATGTGGAACTTTTCGTGAATTATACAATTGTCCTGCTTATAATAAGATTTGCATATACTGTAAAAAAAAATCACTTTTCTAAAATGTGCACTTAAAAAATGTTAATGCCGTACAGAATAATTTAGAGCATGAGTTGCATGATAATGGTAATGAATACGTTTTAGGGTCAGTAGAAGATAAAAATCTATTTTCTAAAAATAAAACAGAATGGTTTGAAAGACTAAAAATAAACATATCTAAATATTTATTAGTTAAGCTGGATACTGGTGCTCAGTGTAATGTGTTACCATTGCTTAAATTTAAACAATTAAATTTAAGAGATAAATGCTTAATCAAAAGTCACTTTAAATAATTACAATGGTGCTACAATTGATGTAGTCGGAAAATGTAAATTATTATGTGAGACATCTTTCGATGTCTCACATAATAATTTAACACCTTTGTTTCAGATCATAAAGAGACTTTTGCAAGGCATAAACCTAGTCATTATTGTGATCTTCAAAATCTTTAGCTCGTTCCATGAAAATTTCTTCTTTTCAATCTCCGTTAACATAAGCCATAACAAAATCTAGTTGATATAGAATAAGGTCTTGTTCAGCACTGTATGCAATCACAGTTCTTATAGAGCTTGCTCTGGCTAGTGGAGCGAAGGTTTCATTGAAATCAATTCCAGGTTCCTGTGCAAATCCTCTAGTAACCAATCGAGTTTTTCTCTTTAAACTGTTCCATCTGCATTATATTTCGTTCTAAGAACCCAGCGACATTCTTTTACCTTTTTGTTGTTTGGTTCCTTTACTAATGTCCATGCACAATTTTTAACAATTGTTCATACTCACTTTGCATAGCCTTATGCTATTCTTCAGTATAACTTCAATTTAATGCTCTTTCTAAAGTCGGGGGGATTTGTATCTTGTTCGGCAATTTGTGCCTCTTCCTTTTTTATGTTTATACTGTGGTACTCCTTTTTTGGTCTTCCTGGATTCCCAGTTTTGATTTTCTTTGGACGACCTGGCTCCCGTTTAATCTGCACTCCAGGTATTGCTTCGGAATCAGAATCTTCATTATCAGATGATTCAGCAGCTGCTTCTGTCATATTTGAGAGGTCTTCTGCTATTTCATCAGCCGATATTTGCTTTACATTCAAAGGTTCGTCCTTCGTTTTATCAGGAATATTTTCGAGAAATAAAACTTCTAAATCTTTATCATAGCTCCTACAGTTTTCAAATTTCTCAATAAATCTAACATCTCGGCTTTTAACGACTTTTCTGGAATTTTTATTCCACGGCCTGTATGCTTTCAATTCATTTGAGTATCCTACAACGATTATGTTCTTCTGATCGAGGATCGAATTTCCCTTTAGACCTTTCATTGAATACGAAACATTTTTGGCCGAATACTTTTAAGTGAGATACAGTTAGCTTGATGCCAAAAAATAACTCATACCATATCTTGTTTACTTCTAGGCTTCTATTCACGCAACGGTTACGTATATAAACACCACAGTTCAAGGCTTCGGCCCAAACGGATTGGGAAAGATTACTTTGTAATAATAAACATCTGGCCATTTCAGTTAAAGTACGAATCATGCACTCAGCTCTGGAATTCTGTTGAGGAGTCATTGGTACAGAAAAATTCTCGTTTAATCCCGCATTCTTGAAGGTATTTAACTAAGTATTTAAGGTATTTAACCATGACGAATAGCCTGCATTAGTATAGATCCACTAGGTTCTATTATTCCAGCATGTCGTTCTGTAAAAATCACTGAACGATTATTTGCGGTAGCTTTAGATGTTGACAGCAAATTACATTTTAATTCCGCAACACATAGCACATTTCTGAGTGCAAGTTTAGTTGTCTTATTTTCATTAGGTACTGTTATAAGAAGAGTTCCAACTCTTGTAATTTTTGCTGTTTTGTCAACTGCTAGCATTATGGTTGAATTCGTTCGGCGGTGAAATACTCAAAATAGCCTTCTGTCATTTCACATGTGAGATGTACAGCCACTTTCTAAGCACCATGAGGAAGTCTTCTGATAGGCATTGTTTACTGCTAAACTAATCTACTTTTCATAATTAGAAGCCATCATAGAACCTTGATTTCCCTTATTTGATTGCGCTTATTTTCTATTAGCTATTTTCTTTCCGCATTGCGATGCCTTGTGTCCAATTTTCGAATAGTAATTACACTTCAAATTTCGATAACTTCTTTCAACAGGAAAACTTTTGTTTGAAATTACCTTCCATTTTTCATTTCTCTTCCGTTGAATTCTTTTATTTTCCGTATAGTACACATTTTGTGAATCTTGAGATGTTTTCTTTCTTCTTGCTTCTTATTCTTCTAGCATTTTGATTTTCAAAGATTCGGGACTAGGTAATTGATTTCTTGATTCAATGGCGCATCTAAAATTTTCGAAGTTTTTTGGAATACTGTGAAGCAGAAGAATTGATAATAAATCATCAGCTATGTCAGTTTCTATTCGTTTGAGCTTATGAACTATTTCGAAGAAATTGTTCAAATGTTCAGACATCGTTTCGCTTTCCGCCATTTTTATAAACAAAAGCTGTTTTAACAAGGTAGCCTTCGATTCGTACACAGCTTTGAATTTATTCCACACAGCATTTGATGTCACACAGTGCTTTATACACAGTCCAGTCACATTAATGTGACCATCTGTCAAAAGCCAGAATAACCACCTTTCGCAGAGCGGACTGCTGCGAGACGTGCAGGAAGAGAGTCACATAGGTCCCTGAAGGTGTTCTCTGGGATGTTGAGCCATGCCGACTCTAATGCCGTGGCCAGCTGCGCTCGATTACGCGGTTGAGGATCCATGGCGCGAACAACTCGATCGAGATGGTCCCACAGATGCTCGATTGGGTTTAAGTCAGGTGAGTTTGCTGGCCAGGGGAGGACGGTAAACTCATCCTGGTGCTCTTCGAACCACGCACGTACACTGGCAGCTGTATGGCACCTCGCATTGTCCTGCTGGAAGATGCCATCATCCTGAGGAAAAACAATGCGCATGTAGGGGTGAACATGGTCCGCAAGGACAGATGCGTACTTGTATTGATCCATTGTGCCTTCCACAATGATCAGTGAACCTAGAGAATGCCAGGAAAACATTCCCCAGACCATAATGCTCCCGCCTCCAGCTTGGACCGTTCCGGCAATGGTTGCAGGGTGGTTCCTTTCAGAGGTTTCACGCCTTATACGCCAACGTCCATCTGTCCGATGGAGCATAAAACGCGATTCATCCGAAAACGCAACCTGTCGCCACTCAGTGGACGTCCAGCTGCTGTACTGGCGTGCAAATTCTAGCCTTCGCCGTCGATGAACAGCAGTCAGCATAGGTGCACGAACCAGGCGTCTGCTTCGGAGGCCCAGACGCAGCAATGTTCGCTGAATAGTACTTTGGGAGACACTTTTGGTAGCCCCTTGGTTCATTTTGGTGGTCAGTTGCTCAACGGTAGCCCGTCTATCTGCCCGAACGCATCTCCGCAACCGTCGTTCGCCTCTGTCATCTATGGCCCGTGGTGCACCACATTTGCCACGTCGCTGATTTTGGACAGTCCCATTTTGCCATGCACGGTACACTTTTACCACGGCGGCACGCGAACAGTTCACAAACTCAGCCGTTTCGGAAATGCTTCCACCCTTGGCCCGAAAGCCAATGATCATGCCCTTTTGGAAGTCGGATAAATCGCTTCGTTTCTGCATTACGCCAACGATTGAAATGTTTTCCGAAGCCCTCACACACCCTTTATATACGCTCAACTGCACTGTGCTGCCACCTGCCTTCTGTGATTGGTTATTTAACTCTGACATGGAAAGTACGTGGTGGTCACATTAATGTGACTGGACTGTGTATGACACATTTCACTAGGATTAATAGCAAGAATTATATCTGCGCGAGCTTTTTGATCAGCTTGGAGCCATTTCTTTTTGTATTCATTTCCTTCAACAGGTTTTACCTCTTTACCGGTCACATAATCCCAATAGTCGTTTTTACTCAATACTGCTTCTATTTGCAATTTCCAGCTGTCAAAATTCTTTTCCGAGCTTTTCTGTAGTAGTCAAATGGGACATAATGTAATGCAGTCTCTGACAGCCAAAACAAGATTCAGAGATATAAAAATAGGCTTAACTGAACGCTGATCATTTCTTACCGTTGATTAGGCTTAACAGTTCTTGCACTGGAATAGGCTTAAGAGTTCAATGGTCAAAAACTCAAAAATGGTCATTTTAAAGAAAGTATTTTACTACTTAGGTAAAGTTAAAATGTTCCTGGGCCCATAACCATTGAAGAAAAAAGTTGAGCCTAAACAGACTGTAACATCAGTGAAAATTTTAATGAGATTAACTTAACCATAGTTCCGTACAGCAGCGAAAGTGAAAAAGGTAAAAAGGTATATACATACATACATGCATAGGTAAGAAAGAGTTACGTCACCACCGCGCGGATAAACGCGAATGGCGCATGTGGCAGGAGAAGCGCTCTTAAGCTAAACGTCGTATTATAATTTATAATACAACATAACCTTTTAATTAGGGGTGGTTATAATTCATTTGCTTAAGTTAGTTTCTTTATTTTGAAAAGTCACTTATTAGTTTTAGTTGTAGCTTAACTCAGTTAAGAGACATACGTCCTAAAAATGTTTTTGATCATTATTGTATTTTAAAATACAAATTATTAATTTAGCAATCTGAAATTTTTACGTAGTATATAGTAAACATATGCATTTGCTTGTGAACCTATATTTGTTCACGTAAGTTAATTAGCTGGGAAATTATTCGCAGACATGTATATATTTTCATTCAAAATAGGGAAGATTTTATGGTTTTCAAAATCTATATTTTAACTGTTTTCAAACAAGGTGACCCGCTTAAGCGGCTTAATCTGAGGTTGAGAACTGTGCGAAAATGGTTGCCTCTTTTTTGGCTTAGCTGGCGCAAGGACAAAAGAGTTTGAATGAAAATAACACAGAAGTAGAAATTTTTGCGCTGTTTTGTCTTTGACTGGGTGCTCAAAATTTCTCCCTTCTTTTGGGTAATTTTCTGAAATGTAGTAACCTTGTACGATCTAGTACGCTTAGCAAGGTAGCGTAAAGTGTAACAAGAACTACTTAAATGTTGCTCCTTAAGAATTCTCCCTCAGGCTTCAAGATGAACACCACTTTTCGGCACCACTTTTGCACGTCTTCCTTTGTATTACTCCAGTCGAAGCGCTCACGAAATCTTTGCAATGTCTTCATTATTCCTGCGTGGCCCCCTGTATGCCTGCTACATAGTTCTTTAAGGACGTCTGGGATCCAGGATCCTGGGAGTAGCAGCTGCCATCGGAATGCCCTTCCATCATCTGATTCAATTTACGGTACAAGACACCGTTTCGAATATGGAATGAGTCCCAAAGAGCCCAATATTGTTTTGTCGTGGGACTATGGCTCGAAATGTCCTGCCAGGTAGGTTTTCTGTTTGAGGTTTCCATTAAATCAATTATGGGTTTAATGTCACGGTCCTCCACCTGGTCTTTCCTGTGTTCTTTGTCACTCCATGGCTCTGGATCAGCTGATGCTGATGTTATAATTTGTCGTGCGACCGGATTAAGCAGCTGGTATTTAGCTTCGACCCTGGAACAATATCGGCAGTTTTCTGAGCAAGGTCTTCTAGGCATGGCATCAGCGTTTCCGTGCAGTGACCCCTTCCGATGATGGTTAGTAATGTCATATACCTGAAGTCTCTGTATCCACCTGGCTATTTGATCCTCAGGATTCTTGAAATTTAAAAGCCACCCCATGATGCATAATCCGTGCAGAGCAGGAATTTCCTGCCGTATATATAATAATGGAAATGTTCTGCGGCTTTGACTATGGCGATCAACTCTTTCCTGGTGACACAGTAATCCTTTCCGATTTAGACAGACACTTGCTCCAGCAAGCCACTACACATTCTTGCCGTTTATTTCTTGGGATAAACCAGCAGCGAACCTTTTATTGCTCGCGTCCGTGTCGAGAATAAATGCTCTGTGGAGCTGAGGATACGTCAGGATTGGAGCAGATGTTAAAGCTTCCTTCAAGTTGTTAAATGCGTCCTTACATTCTCTTGTCCTCGAGAACTTTGGCTTGCTCTCCGTTAGCTTGTGAAGGGGTCACGCGATGGAAGAAAAGTCCTTCACGAACTCCTGTAGTAGGTGCAAAGCCCTAGGAAGCTTCTCAGCTGATGGACATTTTCGGGACGTTTCCAGTTTTTAACGGCTGACACCTTTTCAAGATTCGTGGACACACCTCCAACAGAGATGACATGTTTGAGGTAAGTCACTTCCTGTCTGAATAATTCGCATTTAGCGGAACTCAACTTCCGATTGGCTTCTCTTAGCTAAGATTTTCTAGATGTTCATCAAAACTCTTTCCGGCGCTGAAGATCTCATCCAGGTATATGAAACTGGCTTCGTGGAAAAGACCTCTCAAAACTGTCTCCATGAGGCGTTCCAATGTTGCCGGCGCATTACCCAGTCCATACGGCATCACCTTGAACTGCCAAAGTCTTTGTCCCGTAGTAAATACTGTCTTTTCTCCGTCATTAGGATGTATTTCTACTTGGCAATACCCGTACTTTAAATCAAGTGTTGAAAACCACTTGCTTCCTGAAAGCGTGTTCAGAATATCATCAAATCCAAGAAGAGGATAGCTTTCTGTCTTCGTAACCTCATTCAACCAGCGATAGTCAAAGCATAATCTAGTCGAACTGTCTTTCTTTCCGACGAGGACGATGGGAGATGCCCATGGACTTGCTGAAGGCTCGATGACATTATTTTCTTGCATGTCCTTTAAAAGTGTATGTACCTCTTCCTGTTTAGTAATCGGTAGACGTCTTGGATGTTGCTTGGTTGGTGGATGAGCCCTGGTAATGATGCTTTGTTGCGTCAAACTGGTTCGACCCAGGTCAGAAGACGAGCGGAAGACCACATCTTGAAGGTCTGGAATGACACGTTCGACAGCATTCCTCTCTTCATCATTTAATTGCGTATTTGGCAATAACTCCGATGTACTGCTCTCTGAAGGCACGGATTCTGGTGTGTTTCTCTTTCTTTCAACGCTGGTTACAGGAATATATGCTGCAACCATTGCACCTTTCTTAATAACTATCGCCTTGTCAGTTACGTTGGCAACTCTCACCGGGATAACGGCTCTCGACAGGTCGACGAGTGCTGAGGCTACTAGTATACCTTTTGGGCTGTTACCGGTCTTGGAATATTCTATGATGCCGTAGCGCAAATTTCTATTTTCAGCTATGGATCCAGGAAGTAAAAGCTCTGTGCTTGCGGGTATTGTGATATCGTCTTGAGCTATAATTTTGTGGATAGATTTAACTGCTTCATCAGTAATTCCGAATAGGGCTATGTCATCAGAGGCGGAATGCACTTCGTTATTTTTAAAGTTCAAGGAAAAATTATATTTCCTTAGAAAGTCCAATCCGAGTATGCAAGGCTCTATAATCTCTGCCACACATGTCGTGTGATGGTAGGCGGCACTTCCAAACGTGATGTTAATATTTGCTTTTCCGTTAATGTCGATCTTCTCGCCTGACACAGTCTGGAGGGTAACGCAGGGCGGCGTCCAGATGAGTTTGCTTTTCAAGTGTTGAGCCACATCATTTCGAATGATGGTTACATTGGCTCTTTCATCGATGGTTATATTACAAGGAACTCCATTGATGTGTCCTATGATGAAAAGTCCATTACTGCGGCCACTCACTGCAGAAATTTGAAGCGCTTGAAAACTGGGGCTGTTTATTACCTGGCAACCTCCGCCCAGCGACATAACCACTAATTAGTTTCCCTCCTTCTTGATAGACGCGGTCTGAACATCCATGGCCTGGATTGTTCTGCAGGTTCTTCGTATGTGCCCTTCAGCATCGCATTTCCAGCACTTTACGCTCGGTTTCAAGTCACCAATATGCTGTTTCAAGGCATTTAGTTGTCTGATTAAATCGTCTAGACAAGCAGCCATTTGATCCTCTGGCTTATGGACTAGAGCAACTCTGATTGGGTGGCAGTATCTACGAGTAGCCTGCTAGGCTGCCTCTAATTTCATGGCGTACAGAGCGCTTTTCAAGTCCTTGACATCTGCCATTCTCAGAGCTTTCTATATTTTAGGATCCCAGATGTCGTCGGTGAGGTACTGCAGGGATAGGATTTCACTTGTTTCTGTTGAGCACTCCGAAAAGACAAGGTGTGATAGCCTTTCAATACCGTGGCGAGCTCCTGGAGTGTTTCCGTGGGCTTCTGTTAAAGGAACTTTAATTGAAGCCTACTGTAGTCTTTCAAGCATTTCTCTCCACAGCGCGGCTTCAACGCGCCGGGTAAAGATTCGAAATCTAGCTTCTGGTTTTCGGAAAGACTCTAGAGGTTATCCACTGCATCGGTTCTCAGAGAAGCTGCGAGGTGACAGGCCTTAGCTTGGGAATCCCATCCATTCGCTTCCGCCACTATAGAAAATTGTGTCTTATATACTTCCCAGGAGGTCTTCCCATCATACGTGTATAACTTTAGAGACAGACGAGCAAGCATGGATAAAAATTTAAAACCCTCAGAATTGCTTCCTTCTTTCGCTATGCACTTCTTTAACGTATCAACTTCTTTGTCGACAGCAGCAGAAATCCTTTCATCGATAGTTGTTGGACGGCAGGCACACGTTCTTCAATTTGTTGCTCCACCGCAATTGAATTTCTTGAATTTTTCCAGCTTTGTCTTTAGCTGTATCTGTTCTTCCTTGCAGAGCCTCCAGCTTGTTTTCTATTATGCAGGTAATTTTTCTTTTCACTTCCTCTTGACCTACTTTTATTTCGACTTTAACAGCTTTCATCTGTCTTTAATAGATTCTTCCATCATTTCGTGAACGGTTTTCTTCTCTTCTTCAACGGATTCATGGCCAGCTTTAACGTATTTTTGGCTAACTTTCATCTTCCCTTTAACGGATTCTTGGCCAGCTCTCATCTCTTCCTTAACTGAGTTGACGGCTCCTTCTGTCTTTTGCTGTACTGCAGAAAATGCAGTCATTGTTCTTCCATCTCTCTTGTAATTGGCATTGAAATCCCGCTTCTGACACCCAAATGTGTTGTGTGCGTACCGATTCCTAACAGACTGAATGCACAAGTCTGATGAAAAGTTAATAAAATTTATTGTTATCACAAGAAATAAAACAAAATGCAGAAATTGTTCCCCACAGATATTCGTATAATATCGCCATATCCCACAGTAGTTATATTTTAAACTACTAAAAGGTTAAATAGAATGCAACTGAAAGCGCAGAAAAAGCTAATCCGATCTCACTGAGAATTCGCTACAGTAAACAACAACAATTAAGTAAACCACTGAACTGAGATGTTTCTCTCCGGCTTTTTAAAGCTTTTTAACCATACACGAGAGCATTCTGGTAATTTTTATTTCCTCGAGGTTTCTGGAAAGGAAAAGAACAAATTACAGTTACAACTAAACACACAACTGCATTTATTCAATTTAAATATAAATTACGAGATATCGGTTTATTAAATGCGCGTGATCCTGTATTTTTACGTTTTCGGCTTAGCTTTTTCTTAAACACAGATTTACATTGAGTTTACACATAAATTTTTTGGGCATTTCTAATTATCATACTATCATAGCAGTTGACAAGTATTTTTGTCTTAAATTTGAATAATGCTGACGCCTTCTGTGCACCATACTCATTTGAGATGATCTACCTTTCCACACTGCACGTTCGTCTGTCATAACGTATGCTATTGGGGGTCGTTAATTCTAGATTATCTGGCTATATCATTCATCGCATCTCACTTTTTTCCTTGATTTATGATTATGAGATATCATGAAGATGTACTTTTATCATATAATTTCCCTATGCGAAGCTTAAATTTCGTTGGCATACTCCAGCAATTAAAGCAGACTAATCACATCCAGATGTGGAAAACGCTTTTTTGAGAATAGAGAACACTGATGAGAATCGGCTGGCACTTACTGAACCTTTCTAATGTGATTTGCGTATTGAACATTTGTATAGTGCCATATATCAATAAATTTAAGTATTTGTTTTTCGTTTCATAAACGGTGAACACATCATTTAATCTGGCTGTCCGAAATTCGAACATGGAGCAGTAGAGCCTCCTCCAAAGACCACTGGGATGACTGAATGTAATTTTGTTAATTCTGCATTTCTGCATAAATATTTCAAAAGTAATAGTTTCAATGTATAGCTTACACCGTAATATGAGTTCTTGGACTAGATAATGTAGTCAATTACATAAAATAAGGATCTATATTTAAAGTTTCTTCAGTTTAATGTAACTAACATTAAGTTATCTTTCCTGTTTAGCCTTCATTTTCCCCTAGAAATGTCCGTGCCAAAGTATGTAAATTGTAGTAGCACGCGCAGTTTATTCAAATTTAGCGAAAGCTAGTTGAATTAAATAGTAGATGAAAGCAGATTGTGGGAGTCTTGCTTTGAAGTTACGCTAGTGAGGTTGCTCGGTAGAATTTAGATCGGTTTGCGTCAGCCTGTGTGCCTAGTTTTGCAGAAGTGCTAGCTTTCAACTGTTTAATCAGTAATCTTGCTGAATCTCAGTGGTAATTCAAAACGCGGTTAGTTTAGGATCTCAGAGCCTCGTCGGTAGTGTTTTGATATTTGTTCATCTAGTCGTTACTTTCAGTTTTACATTTTATTTCAGTTAAACCGCCGGGTTGGCGCAATTTTCTGACAAGTTGGGGCAGCGAGATCTTACAAATGAAATGTTTTAATTGTGAAACTTATTTTTATTTTAGATAAATTTTTTTTGACAAGTGGCAAATGTCAGATAAAGGAATATAAAATGGTAAACATAATGATAGCATAAAATATTATTCATATCCTACATTTACGGAATCATTTATGTATGAAGTATGTAATTATTATTAAAAATGTATAATGTACTTTCAGAATTCAATTTGTTGTATTTCGTGCCTGTTTTTCAGTTATTCATTCTAAGAAAAATAATATTTTAGAGAAAATACTTACCAAATATACTATATAAGGTGTAGCAAGAAAAATTGTTATAGCTATTGTACAACTCGCACTCATTCCAAAACCCCTGACAACAGTTGGCCAAAGTTCTGAACTTCTTTGATAAGTTGTCATATACGTACCAGCTGCAAGAAGCTTGCCAATC
Source organism: Stegodyphus mimosarum (assembly GCA_000611955.2). Taxonomy (NCBI): domain Eukaryota; kingdom Metazoa; phylum Arthropoda; class Arachnida; order Araneae; family Eresidae; genus Stegodyphus; species Stegodyphus mimosarum. The sequence continues at coordinate 179,691 of KK115515.1, forward strand.
ACAGAAACAACCACATCGCTGTAAGAATATTCTAAGAAAGGAAAATTTTGCATTTAGCAGTAAAATAGCTTTTTCAATTTTTGATAATTAGACCATTGATAATTAAAAATACATAAATAATATGAAAATTTTTTGGATTCTGAAACTGAACATTTCAAGGAGCTGCAAGATTACGTCAGGACGGCGGCAATGTAAACTTTCCACTTTTTGTTTTATACATAACGTGTCTGAGAGGTTCGGCGAACGACCCAGTATCTGGACGAAAACATAGATCATATATATGTGCAAATACATAGCGATTCAGCGATATCTCTAAAAAGGAGCCACTAAACAGTGCAATGGAACAGCACCCTATTCGACTACCAATTGTAGAAAAGATCAAAACACGAAGACGCATTAAATATTGGAGCAAATGTTAAAAGCAAATGTTGTGAAATTTACTAGTTTTCGATGGCTAATCATAGTTGGAAATTTAATCACAGTTCCGACTCTGGGTCTGCAAAAATTATCCAGAAAAGTTCCTCCACTGACGAGTTAGATTTTCTTGAAGCTTTTCACATTCACAAAAATTTGTCGTGTCATTTAATGATTTTAATCCTATCCTACCTAACGCTTTTAAATCTTCTACGCAACATTGGAGATGCAACACGGTTGGGTACAGGCATTCCAAATTTCTGAGTTTCGATATGTTCATTTAGGATTCCAAAAGGAAGAAATAGAGTGGTAGACTTCCGGACCGTACACCACTTATATGAATATGAGCTAAGGCCTAAGGTTTTCAGTTGAAGATTTCTTTGAAGAGGGACTATATTCGCTCTCGAAATCGTTAGAGTTTCTATGCTAAAAATCTTCACCTATCACAGGTTGTTGCTTCATTTTTATGATTGAGACGTGTTACTCTTCAGTCTTGTAACACTATATCTCAGACTGACTAAGTTTCAATGCCTTTAGTGCGTTTACTCTGGTGGCCCCGCAATTTAAGTGACCCGTCTGAATATGTCAAAGATTAAACATGTTCATGCATGAGCACCTGCCACATTTCTGTTGAGAAATTGTAAAACTTTAGTGAACTGACTAGTCATACTATGTAATTCCGTTTGCACGAACTATGATTTGATACTGATTTGAAATTAGGATACCTAGAAAAAACTATATAAAAAGAAAATACTATATACTTAAACTATTAATAATGAAAATATAACTGTATTTCTCAAATATGACACGTTAAAGATAAAATAGTATTCATTTCTAACGCAAATTTTATTTCTCTCTTTTCTTGAATCACAGTTACTTGCATAAAAATTTCGTAGTTATTTTTATAAAAATGCAGACTGCTTACAAATATGTCCCTTGTGCAAAGCAATACGAGCAGGCTTCAGTGACGCTGACACTTTTAGATTATATTTGCAAATATTCTTTCGAAATTACATAGACAGACCTGTTTAATTTCCAGGTGCCAGTTGATAACGCCAGTTTAGTGCGCAGAATAGGCGCATAATGTTTAATTGTATGACAATCATGCGAATATTCATTTTTGAGTGCGTCTAAATTACATATATTTGAGGTACATATATTTTAAGCTGATAAGAAGCAGGGGTTAATTATTAGGAACATAAAAGATACTTACATGCGGTCGCCATAAAAAGAGCGATCAAAATTTAGCTAATGAACCAGCATCAAAATCTACGATAAAATCGAAGAAAAAACATATATTCAAACTTTAGAAATGTTAAAATCGCCGCATCTGAAAACCTATGAAAAAGTAAAGCATGATTAAATAAAAGAAATTCATACATCGTGAGCGTGTTGCTTGACTTCGAGATATTTTACTGTACATTTATTTACAGTTATTTACAAGCCTTATGCCACCTCGCAAGTACATGATACAGTATACTAGTTTTTTTGCCGCCAGGCAGATACATCATATTCATCGTCTCATTAGCGGTAATACACTCAACATCTTGGCGTGTCCGCTCCCTTAACGTTCTATAACGCAACTAACTCTTAGTGCCATGCGCCCTCTGGTAAAAATCACCGAAATCAAAATTCCTCCCCGCCCGATGAATTATAGAATCTTTAATATATGCAAACAATTAAAAATCTGTCTTTAAATCTTTCGATGCGGTGTCACATATTAACGAATCATGTAAAACCTGGACATTGCACAATCTGTAATTCTCATCTTCAGAACGTCAGAATGCTCTTCAGAATAACAAATAAAACATGAACCTCGATCCATTAATGCCTTTCGGCGAGTCCTTAAATCAGGTGGGTAATCATGGTTCATGCGGGAAGAAGATAAACAAAAATTGCAGATATTTTCATTCACCTTCTTTGACGGGGCTAGAGAACTTTCGGTTATGATTAAAATGCGATTTTTGCTAATATTTAGAGGCAGTTTCACTCTGACTAATTAAACCTGAAGCGCCTTGCTTATTCGTACATTAATCAATCCTTTTCGATTGCATGAGATTTATTATGATAATCTCGATGAGAACTTTGGTTTCGTACTGATGACTCTTTTACATGAAAATTTCTAGAAACGCGCCATCATCATTAATGCTTCCCTGCATTCTACTTCAGTTTTCAAGAACGTTAGTAGTTCATTAATATAGAAATTTTGTTTATCAGTTTTTCTCTAGTGAATTCTAAAGTTAAATTGTTAAATTCTCGGGAATTAACAAAATAGGGAATGACAAATGTCGATAAGAATCGCTAGTAACATTTAAAGAATTTAAATTTCTTATTTGTATTTCAATATCGTAATAAAGTATTTCTATATCGTAATCTGCTATAAAAAATAAGCCTCAAGTAACAAGTATAAGAAACCAGCCTCAAGTATCTGTTGTAAGAAGTTAGGCCTCAAGTAAAAATGCAATGAGAAAAATGCAGACAAAGCAACCTCTTTTGCGCACTGGCCTTGTTTGCGCATGTATCTTTTTGTTATAGGACTCAGTAATTGCCGTCTGACCTGCCACACACCCCGGTTGTAGTGGAGCGGAAAGTGGATAGCTTCTTGGAGGCAGGGGCTTTAATCTGTGTAAGGCAGTCTGCTAGACTGGAAGGCAACGAAGCCCCTGTTCTCTGGCATAAAGGTAAAGGTTTTTTTGTAAATCAACAGCCTTCGTATAGTTTTCACTAATTAATGATAATCCACTGATAGCAGTTAAAGCTAAACCTCTTGAACAATGATCACAGTAATATTTAGTAATATTTTATTTCTGCAATTTTAAAATATTCACTTTGAAGTTTTCAACTTCGCAGGTACATTTGCCACAATAGAATTTCTGGATTCAACTTTCCCGCCTTTTCCCTGAATTTTACATTAAAAACTTATAATTCTTTCTTTGCTGATATTCCAGCACGGAAATTATTTCCGTTTTCTAACTCCTGTTCCGTAACTATGAGTTTTTCAATCAGAATCATATTGTTTCAATAACTGCGATTTTTCAAGTAACATTTCGAGTAATTCTTTTAAATTTTCATCCGCTGATTCACCCTCTTCTAACAATGAAGATTTTATTTTACTGATCAATTTAGTCCTGTTCGGGGGTAGAAGCAGAGAACTTTGTGAAGCTACTTAGGCAGTCTCAGTCACGGTGGTATATAATCACTGAGCTTGGCGATTCCACCACCCCTGGGAGATACCTTGAGTTAGGCTCATTGGCCCAGTCAGGTGTTCAGCATAAGTCATAGACCAGATGGTTCTGATGGCACCGAAGTTGCTAGGTAATGTCCTGATAGAGCATTCAGACGCTGCCCGCGTAGTACTGTTGGGAGCATTCAAACGACCAGTATAATTCCAGGTGATCAGGTCATACGCACCGCCAAAAATCGAAGCCAGGGAGTGGTGACTCCTTGGGCCCGGCAAGTAGGAGTGCTTATGGTGCATTATACGTCTGAGGCTAGGATCCGGAGTGCTGCCCGGATCTCCAGACTTGAGTGATTTAAAGGCAGCACCAAAATCGTTTAGAACGGTCTGGCGACCAATGATCAGCTGTGCATCGTGCCCCTACTTAATATGGGGTTTTTCAGTAGGATACCGCTTCACCCAGTTGCGTTGCAGGACGGGTGTAAAAGGCTGCAAAAGGTTTCACGAGATCCAACGAATTTACTCGGCAAAGACCAACAACATAATTGTGGGAATTTGTGAAACAGAATAATCTCGATAACTGTAGATAATGATTAAGATTTGATTAAAAGATATGATATCACATAAAAGACACGCCGGCATTCAGAGCAAGATTTTCAATCTGAGTAGTATTGCACAACGTTCCATGTAGTTCTTCTTAAATTTAGTGCTTTGCAATGCTCCTATATTGTCTGAAGAGATAGTAACTCTGTTCGCAATTGTCCAACGGCGTATCTTCTACCTTTTATCTGGATCAGAAAATAATTGGAAATTTTTCCCTCCCCGGAATGGAGGTGTAATTTCCTTCTTAAGACGGGAAGCAAGAAAAATCTGTGAACGTACTTATCTTTCAAACAGATTACGTTAACAGTGCTGTGATTGATCTACCATAAGCTTCACTTTGACTTCATCCGAGATGAAGGTTAGCAAATCAAATATCTGATTTCTTTTCTAAAACAACCACGTAATGAAATCTCTCCAAACACCCACATGTGACATATCACAATTAGTCTAGTATTTAAAATACGCGGAAAAATTCTCAAGTGACTACAAGGATAGTGGATTTAACAGCGATGTGATAGATGATTAAAAATCAGCAGAAAACATAGGTATTCAAACAATTAGAATTCGACTAAAAAAAGGATTTTAAATTGTGAACAACACACTGATGAAGCTCGTATGAATCCAGAACTCTAGTTTCAAATAATTTATTTCATCTTAGTTATAAATAAAATACTTCAGAGAGACAATGAATTGAACATTTCAATATGGTAAATGTATGATTTCTTTATGGCAACGGAAAAAGTGAATAGAAGCTCGCTATCAGTACAAACTGCAAAAATCTGCAGCCACTTTAACGCAAATGACAATGGGATGTAGAATAAGAAGCCATAATTAGATACTGATGCCTAGAAATTCACATCAATGGTTTAACATCACGTTTGACATCAGTGGTAATTGAGCAGTTAACAAATTCTTTTTAAGAGTACCAACATCTAATGTTTTGCATTTTAACATCTAATTTTAATAAAAATCTAATTTTTTGCATGTATACTTAGAAATACATCTACTTTAAAATGATGGTAAAAATCTTATAGCTCATAATTCATTCAAAAAATGTATAAAAATAATTTAAAAATATAAATTTTAAAAGTAAATCATAAAAAATGGGCGAATTGTGTTTGATATCAACCTAAATTTCGAAATGTGACAGACGGAACCAAGTAAGTTTAATAAAAAGGAGATATTAATAAATATATATTAAATTGAATTAACATGGAGGAGCTAAAGTTTTGAGAGCTAATTTTTTAAAACCTACATTTGCGATTTTCACAAAATTTGGCTGTTTGGCATAATTTGAGTCGTAGAATTGAAATACGGAAAAAACTGGCATGTCATTTCAGAAAAAGTTCGATTTTGTGTCAAAATACTTATATTAGAAGAATGCTATATATATAAACCTAATATATAGCATTCTCATCTAATATATAGTACACACCGTAAGTCGCGCTTTCGAGTTATGAAAAATGAAAAACGCAAGCTGAATTTTATCAAATCGGCCCAGTAGAACGGGAGATGTAGAACTTTCCTTTTTTTTCCCGCAGTTTACATATCCAAACGCATAACTGATCTTATGAATTATTTTAGTATTATACTATCAATAGACGCAATAGAGAGGAGTTTAAGGTGATATTGGTAAAAGCGTATTTTAGTCACGTTTAAGTGAAACAAAGCTTATCTTGAATTTCTAACAGCAGGAAATTATGTTGCGCAAGAATTAAAATATAATGAGGTCATCAACGATTTCGCCTTATGAAAAGTTCACAGAGTTCAATTATAAAAGAGCAAAAACATTAAAGATGCTCAAATTCGCTGAAACAACCTTGTATTTGGCGTACATTTACAAAAACACTCAATCGATTTCGAGGGTAGCTACGGATCCCTCCTCATCAGGAGAACAAAATATCTAGAAAGGGAAAGAAAGCTGAGTAACGGCTTTATATACTCTCGGGTAGAACGCTGCGCGAGGAGGCAACGTCATCTATCGGCAAAAATAATGATCAAGAATTATGTTAAAAGAATTTTAAAAGCGCTAGGAAGGACTGAGTTAGACTTAAAATTGTTCTCTAAACTTGCTAAATCTTTGTGAATATGAAAAGCCTCAGGAAAATCCACTTCACCAACGGAAGAAGCTTTTTGGATAATTTTTGCAGATCCAAAGTCAAAATTATGATTAAATTTCCAACTATGATACGCTATTGAAGACTTGTTAATTTCGCCCTTTCGGACATAAGATTCATGTTCCCTGATACGAAACTTTAACGCTCTTTTTTTGGCCAATATATCTCAAGCCACACTGACACGATATACTATAAATTCCCCAAGAATTAAAGTCAGAAACAGAATCTTTTAGAGTCGAACCGTGAATTTTATTGATAGGGGAGAAACTGACCTGAAAATTGAATTTGTGGAGAATCCGTGCAACCTTATAACTAACAGAATGATAAAATGGAAGCACGGCAAAGTCATTAATATTATTTCTAACAGTGGAATGTTTTCTATGATGGGACTCTGAAAACTTTTTAACGGCTTTATCAATTATCACGGGAGAAAATCCTTGGTCAATAGCAACTGCTTTTAAATAATTAAGTTCATTGGTAAGCAAGGATTCTGTGGAACAAACTTTGAGCGCGCAAAATACATAATAGTAAAAAGAAGCCATTTTTTGCTTAACAGGGTGGCATGACTTAGCATGGGGTGGTAAACAAAATGCAAAGGGTTTACGGTACACAGTAGTGCTAAAATCAATTTCATGGCGAATTATAAGAATATCAAGGATCAATTATAAGAATCTATTGTGATTAAAGATGCTCTTTTTTAATTAATGGATATATGCTTTAATTAGAAATATTGCTATATTAATATATTAAATGGCACCAACTGCATTATTTACTTTCATGCCAGAAATGCTGGAGTGAGCACTAAATACAATTTTCAATTGCATAAATTTAAAAAATAAGATATAAATCTATCTCTAATGTTACAAAACTAAAAAAACTTACCTATCATACACGAGAAACAAACAAGAGCTGCAAGCATGAAACGAACAGTATTAGTGAATCTCCTTCCATAACGTTCCATAATAAACCAACTAAGCAAGTTGCCAGGTGTTTCCATCAGAGATAATAGAAAAAAGTTTATAAATTCATTTCCGCTTAAATTATAAACATTCATCTGAAGACCATAGTATATCATGTAGTTTGCCGTCCTGAAATGAAACAGATCTTAGCAACATAGTAATTAATTATCACAAATGAATATGTTTCATTTTCAGTTTTAAAAGATATAAGCAGCTACTTCAGCTAAAGAATTTAATTTTTGAGAACACAATATTCCTTGTTGCTATAGATTTGAAGATTACCCAATTATTAACATTTTCTCTTAATTTTTGATTTTGCAAATTATTTCATACTTGTAATCGAACACACCGTCTTAACCTTTTGATGATGTACTACGAATTCTAATAATGCCTTTGGACGATGTACTGCGATGTACTACGATCAATTAAAACATCGGCTATTTTGTAAAGTTTATTTTAATTTACATATTATTTCTGATGTTTCACGTACTCTACCAGAATATGTGAATGAAGACATGTACTTACATGCATGTTCGGCTGGGAATCAGAAATTCGAATCCCGGAGAAGGTCCTGCTGCTTTCTTGTTTCTGCTTTCGATAATTACCAAATTCTCTACAAACTCTACAAATGTTTTCTCGAAAGTTGATGAATCAATACATGTTAACAACTATTTTCAGATAATTGCTGTTATTCGAATTCCTGTTGATACTCTGTTTATTCATAGAGAACTTTTAGTGTTAAGTCGCCTATTTCTAAAGTCACACTTAGTGACATTATAAATATGGTGAAGTATTTTTGAACCTTCATATACCATGCATAATATACTCCAATATTTAAAAGATGCTGAAAATTTGCTTTGAATACCTAGTTTTTATATTTTCCCTAAAGTTTTAGTTAATTAAATTACAAATAAGGGTATTTGGAATTTTTAAATAAGAGTAAAGATACTAAATTTATAATTATAATGCATTCAAGCACCTTAAACGCATTTAATTTTTAGTATTCTCTAGGCATACTTGATATCCTGAAATCCAGGCAATGCAGGAAATACGAAGATATAGCCGAACTTCCTTAACTTCCAGATGTTCTTTGTAGGAATAATACACTCTCATGTAGAGGATGCTCATTGATAAGCGACAAAAGTTGTGATCCTGTAGGTTCCTGTAATGAGGGGTTCCTCTATTTGTACACAGAGGCTTGTTCGTGTATTTTTTAGACGACTTTGCTGGGATATGAAAATTGCCTTCTTGGAAATTTTTTTTTACTTGCATATATGTTTTTGAAAGTGTAACTTATCGTTTGCGATTTGACAATTTTCTTTTCATGCAAAATGGCGCTTTTAAAGAAGCAAAGGACGGAAGGTTATGTTCGTGCTCTTTCCGAAGACACTTATTCGTATTTAGTTATTAAAAAGTGCTGTAGGAGCCATGTTCGGTATCTAAAGCAACGATAGATTATATCGTCAATAAAAAAGGAAAAACTGGTCAAAATTAGGAGAAAATTGTCTAAAATACATTTCCAAAGTAAAAAATGGAAGGTTTTCAATATTGCAAAGGCAAGAACTTTAATGTTAAAAGACAATCTGCGAAGTCAAAGGACAGTTGCAGAGTCTTTAAAATACTCAGTTTCAACCTTAAAAAATGATTAATGCTTATTTGAATCTTCAAAAGCTGAAAAAACGTAATGGGCAATGTCTTTTTTCACGACACATCGCCGAAAGTTGAGCGCAGTGCAGAATTCTCTGTAAGAAACAATTTTTCGGACAAAAAGAAAACATTGTTGTCCCAATAGATGAATGTTGGGTATATATAACTGACGGCAGTAAAAATAAAATATAATGAGATCATCAACGATTTCGCCTTGTGGAAAGTTCACAGAGTTCATTTATAAAAGGGTGAAAACATTAAAGATGCTCTTTTTTTAATTAATGAATATATGTTTTAATTAGAAGTATTATTATATTTAATATATTAAATGGCACCAACTGCATTATTTGCTTTCATGCCAAAAATGCTGGAGTGAGCACTAAATACAATTTAATTTTATTAATATTTAATTAACCCATTTAATATAATCAAAGAGAAGAAAAAAATCTTAGACTATAGTTCAAAGAATCTCAAGAAAGTTTTAGAAGGGATTTATGATTTTTGCTGGTTTTTGTTGTAACAACAAATAAAAATTAAAGAGAGTGCAGAAAACTATTAAGGTCAACTCCAAATATTATCAAGATCACATTTTATTCCCAATTTTCAAATATGAAATACCATCTCTTTACCCACAGTGCCATCAAAGAATAGAACTGCATCAAGACAAAGCAAGCAACCGCACGTCAAAGTTCACTGCTAATTTCCTGGAAAAAATATGGCCTTGGTACACAAGAAACGTGCATCAAAGCCATATCCTTCACTCATATCCCTACTAAATCTCCTGGTGATCAACTACGGATTTTTGCCTTTCCGAATTTTTAAAAAGCGGATTGTACAAACGTTTACCTACAACACTCCTTGAACTTTGGAAAGCTGTTCAAGAGTCATGGGATAAGGTATCTCTTCCGGTGCTAAAAAAAGTTTTATTATCTTAGAAATTACGATGCAGAAAAATAGTGAAGAATAAGAGTTGGAGCATTCAAATAAAGAAATGGAGCATTCAAGACACAAAATTTTAAAGAAAATATTTGTGTAAATACAATAAAAATCATACAAAAATGTGCGAACAGCCTTAGTATAATATCTAACACTTTTATGAAAATTAGTCCAGATTTAAGCTGAAATATTTTAAAGCGCTCTGATTTATATATAAGCAACTGCATTAATAGAAAGCGAAATCTCTCCTTTCAAACACCTCACAAAAATAACAACCTCTGACTTCATCAGCTACCCAAGATTATCTGGATTCTTGCCTTGGTAGCATTAATAAGATTTGATTGCAAGGATTTATTGATTAAGTATTTTCGTTTCTTAGGTCGGTGAGTTACGTGTCATTGATCCCTCAAATGCAGAGAGGTTTCGGTCCCTGAGAATACAGATACAGAAACCTCTACCCATAATGCCATCATCCTGCAACCATAGCGCTATGGACGGCTTAGCGTATAACTCACACCGTCTCAAATATATTTGCTTCATATAACGACCATCATACCTTAATAGTCCACAAAAAAATACCAGGCAAACAAATGATTTAGTTCGATAATATTCAGTGCTACTCTTACGCGTGAGAGCGAAACTGTACAATAACTATTTAATAAAAACGTGACAATCTTTCAGACTGTTTTGTGCTTAATTATTTATGAATAAATATTATTCATATAAAATCATAGGTCTATTTATCTAAACATCATAAGAACAACTAATGTCATTTTTATTTTAATAATTACGCCGAATAAACTTCTGCTGATTGGTTTTTGTGGATTGATAAATCAATGTAAATGTTTTCAGACGAAATCTGTAGATAATTATTGTTATATTAAAGTAAATCTTAATTAATTTATTTCACGATTTTCTAAATCAGTGTATGTTTAATAAAGCTGGTAAGTCACTTCGCGGTAAGGCAAAAATAAATAAAAATTCAAAATATTTTCAATAAAAATGGAAAGATATAGAAAAACACAAAACACTAAATACAGTTAAAACAATTAAAAAAACAATTTTTACAATTAAAACTGCTTTTTTTACGCAAAAACCAGTTAATAACTTAAATGATAATTCCAGAATGAATCAAGCATAATTTAATTCGCAATAATAAAAGAAGACGTTACTTTGTTGTTGCGAAGCTTAGTTTCTCTAGGTTGGCAACAAATTCACTACTCTGCTAAGCTTCAAACGTAAAAAAATATTTCCGCTATCATAACCAAAAATTAAGCTTAGCCGCACTTCAAGAACATTTAAATTGTTGATAATGCCACAATTATTTCATGCAGGTTAACTAGGGGCATAAAATTCTTCCCCGAAAGATAAGAACAACATAATTCAATCATTTTAAAAGCAAAAAAATGCATAATTTAGAAATTTATAAGAATAAAGAAACTGAGCTCACTGAGCCGAGTAACAGAATGGATATATATATATATACATACTTTTGGTATACATATTTATATACTTTTGGTGCGGCCGACTGCAACCAAAGTGCGAGGTTCAAATCTACATGTTATACCAGCCCTGTATACAAAATTTCAACGTTCTGAGACTACTCGTTTTGGAGTTATGCGAAGTAGATACATATGTACGTACGTACGCACAGACGCCACGAAAACATATCTACAGAATCCATTTTAAATCAGTTTTATAATTATTTTGGAAGAAAAGAGTCCTTTATTATGTCCTTACCTTCGGATGTCACTCAAAAATATCGTTAAATTGCATTGGATAACGGTCAAAATAGGTATTTTCGTTGAAATATGGTCCCCGAAATTTTTCGGGATTACAATACTTCCTTTTTACTTCCTACAAGAAAGTAAAAACCTAATAGGCAGAGCTAAGACTGTAGTGGATGATAATCCTTCGCCAGCTGGATTTGTTTGACTGTGTCTTGTGTCAGTGTATATGTTTATCATATTTAAATTGCAGTTGGAAGAACTGGAGTTAAAATCTCTGGTTTCAAACTTTTTGTTCCAAAAAACAAATGTCTCCGCAAATATAACAATCTGGCAATCAATATAAAATCTGACAAAAATTCGTTAAACGGAATATGAAGATTTCCTCTTTAAAAGTGTAGAATAGTTTTAGCAGAAATAAACTGAAATCTATAGAAGAAATTGTATTAAATTTCTGTACTCCTAAAGTATATTTGTGAGATTTTTATTTAAATTAACCAGTTATTTATAATTTAATCTTTACTATAACTTCTCCTTTCCTTGGTCTCAACTTTCAGTTTTGCTTTATTTATATTGATACTTTTATTTGATACTCCAGTTAGAATTACTGAGCCAGCTTAGAGTAAGATTTAAATTTTGTGTTCTTAGATTACTAGTTCAAGTTTTAAAGTGAAATTTGATTGTTACTTTAGTTGCTTCACCAAGAGCTGTGGTTAAATTTGTTAGCACAAGAACGTTCACTTATGTTCTACTTTCTGTTCAATAAAAAAGTTATTGAAACCTTTTCCTGGCTTGTAGTTACGTTAGAGTGAGTGATTATCCGATGCATGTCAGATAGTGCTGGTCATACGGTTAATTGTCCTGGTCAAATGGAATCCTATAAATTCTTTTCTATCAGCAAAACGGTAGACGTCTTTTTAACAGAACAGCATTTAGACCTCTTTTCAGTATTCTTAAGCATTTATCAACCATATAGACGTCTTTTTAACAGAACAGCATTTAGACCTCTTTTCAGTATTCTTAAGCATTTATCAACCATATAGATTAACATATTGTTACGAATTTCACATTTATTTGACTATTTATTTAGAATTGTAATTAAAATTCCTTTTTATTTCCCCGTGCAACGCAGACGATTTTTGAAGAGAAAGCTACGTCAAAAAAATAACAATAAAAATAAAAGAGCGCGTGCATTTAATGCTTAATAAATAAATATCTCGTAATTACTGTTGCCATCCAGAAAAATCTAGAAAAATCGTGATTGTTCTACTGATAATTAAAAAGCTTATAAAAGCCGAGTTGAAACAGCTCATCTCAGTTGTTGTTGCTGTGGTAGTTGTAGCTGTACAAAGCGAACTGCAGTTTGTTTACTTAATGCTGTATTGATTGTAGCGATTTCGCTGTGAGATAGAATTATTTTATCTGTTTTGAACTGAGGTTTTGCTAATCGTTTGAGATATTGTGATATTAAGCGAAGATCTGTGAAGAAATATTTCAGCATTTTAATTTATTTCTTGAGGAAAGAATAAATTTTTGTTAACTTTTTACGACTTGTGCATTCAATATATAACGAACCCGTACGCATGTACCAATCTTTGGTGTCAAGAGTGGGATTTGAATGCCATTCACGAGAGCAATGGAAAAACAATTGAGACAGCTTGTCACTGCTTTTGCTGCATTCCAAGAAAAGATGGAAGGGGCCGTCAACTCCGTTAAAGAGGAGATGAAAGCTAGTCAAGAATAAGTTAAAGAGGAGATTAAAGCTGGTCAAGAATCAGTTAAAGAGGAGATAAAAGCTGTTCAAGAATCTGTTAAAGATGAAATGAATTCTGTTCAAGAAAAGATTGAAGCAGGTCAAGAGGAAATGAAAAGAAAAATTACCAGCGTAATAGAAAATAAATTCGAGGCCATGGAAGGCAGAATTGACGCTGTTCAAAATAAAGTTGAACACATTGAAGAAAGAGTTCCTTCTGTAAAAGAACAAATAGAAGGACGAGTTTCTGCTGTGGAGCAACAAATAGAAGGAAGAGTCTCTGCCATCCAACACCACATCGAACAACAAATTGATGACAAAGTTTCTGCAGTTGCGAAAGAAGTTGAGACCTTGAAGAAATTCGTAGCGACAGCAGGAAGCTATTCGGATACTTTTAAATTTCTAGCCTTGCCTGCGCATCCCTCTCTGAAGCTATCGACATATGATGGGAAGACCTCCTGGCAAGTGTATAAGACACAATTTTCTATAGTTGCGGAAGCTAATGGATATGATTCCCAAGCTAAGGCCTGTCATCTTGCCGCTTCTCTGAGAGCAGACGCAGCGGATATCCTTCAGACACTTCCCGAAAACAAAAGGCTAGATTTCGAAGCTCTGTCCGGCGCATTGGAGCTGCGTTTTGGAGAGAAGTGTTTAAAAGATTATAGCAGGCTTCAGTTAAAATCCCGTGAAGAGAAGCCTACGGAAACACTCCAGGAGCTCGCCACGTATGTTGAAAGGCTGTCCCACCTCGCCTTTTCGGAGTGCCCGACAGAAACAAGAGAAATCCTGTCCTTGCAATACTTCATCGACGGCATCCGGGATCCTGAAATACAGAAAGCACTGCGAATGGCTGATGTGAAGGACTTAAAAGTGCTCTGGTGTATGCCATGCAATTCGAGGCAGCACAGCAAGCCACTCGTAGAGATCACCACCCAGTCAGAGCTATGCGAGTCCACGGGCCATTGAGTCAGTTGATGGCTCGTTTAGATGATTTAACAAGACAAGTGAATGCCTTGCAGCGGAATATTGGTGATAAGAAACCGACAGTAAAGTGCTGGAACTGCGGTACTTTAGGGCACGTGCGAAGGAACTGCCGAATATTAAAGGGCTCGGAAAATAAGACGGACTATATAAACAGACAATTAAATGCCATGAGATTTAAACCCTGTGACAAGAAACGGAAGTGCTGGAACTGTGGAGCTGAAGGCTACCTACGAAGGAACTGCAGAACACCCCAGAGCACGGAAAGTGAGATCATTTCCCAGCAACGACGCAAGAAGCAAATTAATTATCATATCGCGGAGCAGAGTTTGGGCGATAGTGAACAACCCCGTTTTAAGGCGCTCAAGATTTCTGCAGTGTGTGGCAAGAGTAATGGACTATCCATCAATGGGCATATCGACGGAGTTCCTTGCAATATGATCATTGATACAGGAACTAATGTTACCATCATTCGAAGAGATTTAGCTCAAAAATATAAGGATAAACTGATTTGGACGCCATCCTTTGTTACCCTCGAGACAGCGTCCGGTGAGGAAATCGACATAGAAGGAAAGTTATGTTGTAAATTAATCAGGCATTTGAGAAGAAAATGTTATTTTTGAACTTACTTCTGGTAACCCTAGAAATGCCAAGGTGCGCGCGCATCAACCATACCAACTACATCAATCACACCCAATTAATATATCCCATGATACTCTTGATCTTTACTTCTTATTAAGCTTTCATATGTGCTTGCATGCAAACATTAATGTATCTGTCGCTTTATATTATTTAGTTACAGCTAAATGAAGGTGATTTGTGCTTAAGTATCCATCTTATCATTAATGGATATATCCCTCACACCAATGAAGTTTCGGAGATTTAACTGCTTCTGCTGGGTGCACAAAAGGTAAGCTAAATTTTGCTATTTTTATTCTTCATAGATTATGAGACTGATATGTTGTAAATCCCGAAACTAAAATTTAAACTGTGCATATAATATATAAACTTTCTGAAACTGCTACATAAGAATTAATAATGGCACAGTCAAGTCTGAAAGATTGTATGCAAATAACGAAACTGAATTCCGAAAATTATGCTACTTGGAAATTCAAGATTCAAATGCTTTTAATGCGTGATGGGTTAGATGATCTTCTTTATTCTCCCCCACCTTCTAAACCTGATGAGGAATTTTTAAAGAGGGATAAACAAGCACGAGCTATAACAAATCTATGCATTGACGACTCTCAGATTATTCATGTTAGAGATGAAACGACTACTGCCGGTACATGGCAGAAATTAAAGTCAATTCATGAGCGCTCCAATTTGAGCAGCAAATTATATCTTCTGAGAAAATTATATTCTATAAAAATGGCTGAACATGGTCACTCATATGATGGACTTAGTGGAAAGTCTAAAAGCTATTGGTGAGAACATTCCTGATTTATGTTAGTTTCAATTCTGGAATCATACAATAATCTTATAACTGCCATTGAAGCTAGAGAGGAAACTCTTATAACTGCAGATCTTGTAAAAACGAAACTCACGAATATAACAGAAGACTAGAACAACAAGCAGATCGAAGTTCTAATTCTTCAACGGCGTTTAAATCTGCAATAAATGCTAGAAATTATGATACTAGTAGACAAAAGAAATTTTGCAACTTTTGTAAACGCAGTGGTCATACTCGTGAGCGTTGTTTTAAATTGCAGAACAAAAGTAACAATTCTTGTCCTGACAACTCGAAATCAGAAACTCGAGTGACCAAACATGTCAGAAAATCGAACCGACATTATATGAGCGCAGATACTTTCGATGAGAGACGCAGTGAATCCGACACTGACAGGCATGTTTCAGGGCCAGTCCAAACTACTGTTTATGAAAAGGGTTTAATAATTACTAAGCGGTATTGCTCAGAACAAAATATAAATAAGAAAATTTTATACATGGATTCCGGCGCTAGCAGTCATCTAGTAGGAGATGAAAGTTTGTTTACTGAATTTATATATGAGGATTATCAAGCGAAAATCATTTTAGCAGACGGAAAAATTTTATATTCGCAGGGCAGAGGATTTGTTGACCTTGATTTAGAAGATGAATGTGGATTGCAGAAAATTTGATTGACTAATGTTTATTACGTTCCTGATTTAAAGAGCAACTTGATTTCTGTTAAACAAATTGCTAGTAATGGATATTCTGTTACTTTCAAAAAGGAAAATTGTTACGTCAAAAAGGATAGCCAATTAATTATGCGCGCATATTCTGACGATAATAGTTTATATAAAATTGTTTTAATAACAAAACGAGAAAGCGCTAATTTTGCAGTTCAATGTAAAAATAAAAACTGTATACAAATATGGCATTCAAGGTTAGGTCATCGAAGTTATGACGCAATCAAACAATTAATAAGAGAAAATCTTGCAGAAGGGATAAAATTAGATAATTGCACTCATAATGATAGCTGTTCAGAATGCATAAAGAATAAAATGCAACAAATTCCTTATCCAAAAGCTGCTAGTGTTCGAGTAAGAAAACCACTGGAACTTATACATAGTGACATTTGCAGGCCTATGCCTACTCCAAGTATTGGTGGAAAACTTTATTTGGTAACCTTTATTGATGACTTTACTAGATACACTGTCATCTATTTGCTCGCTAAAAAGAATGAAGTAAATTAAAGGATTTTGTCAGTATAACAAGAAATAAATTTGGAAGAACTATGCAGACACTTCGAACTTATAACGGCGGCGAATATATAAGTGAGAAAATGGAGGAATATATATCGAATAACGGCATCAAACATCAATTAACTGTTCCTTTTTCGTCTCCTCAGAACGGTGTGACTGAATGGAAAAACAGAAGCCTTATTGAGATGACCAGGTGCCTACTGTCCCAAAGCCAACTTCCAAACAAATTCTGGGGTGAAGCTGTAAATACAGCAAATTACATCCAGAACCGTCTTCCAACCAGAGCTTGTGACAAGACTCCTTATGAATTATGGAGCGGAAGAAAACCTAATTTAGCTCATATGAAACAATTTGGTTGCACAGCCTATGCATATGTACATAAGGGAAATCGTAAAAAGTGGACCAGAAAGCGATTGAAGGAATTTTTGTTGGTTACGATAAACGATCAAAGGGTTACAGAATCTACACTGGTGAAAATCGAATATTAATCAGTAGAAGCGTTAAATTTGTAGAAGAATTATCAGAGAATGAAAATATTGAAATTTCTCTCCATCCAAAGGCTGAAGATCTTGAAAACGACGAATAAACTACAGAAAAACACAAAGTTGTATCCGAAGAGGAACCAAGACGATCAGAAAGGAAAACGAAAGGGAAACCACCAGAACGTCTGGGATACTTAACAAACACAATAAAAACCATGGTAGAGAATTTTAAAGACTTGGATAAATTGAATTCCGAAGAAAAGGAAAAGTGGTTACTCGCAGTTGACGAAGAAATCAATTCCTTATCCCGAAATAAAACTTGGGAACTGGTTGAGCTTCCTGTAGGAAAGAAACCTATTGGCTGTAGATGGATTTTCAATCTGAAAGAAAACGAAGATGGAACAGTGATTCGTTACAAGGCGCGACTAGTTGCAAAAGGTTATAGTCAAAAATCCGGAACTGACTACGATCATACCTTTGCACCAGTAGTTCGACGTACAACTATCAGAACTTTCCTTGCTGTCGCAGCATATGGTAAAATGCACGTGAGACATGTAGACGATACTGGTTGAGCTTCCTGTAGGAAAGAAACCTATTAGCTGTCGATGGATTTTCAATCTGAAAGAAAACGAAGATGGAACTGTTATTCGTTACAAGGCGCGACTAGTTGCAAAAGGTTATAGTCAAAAATTCGGAACTGACTACGATCATACCTTTGCACCAGTAGTTCGACATACAACTATCAGAACTTTTCTTGCTGTCGCAGCATATGATAAAATGCACGTGAGACATGTAGACGTCACTACAGCATTTCTACACGGAAATTTAAAAGAAGAAATATTCATGGAACAACCAGAAGGTACAATTCAACCGGGACAAGAAGGAAAAGTTTGCAAATTGAAAAAAGCTCTTTATGGATTAAAGCAAGCTGCTAGAGCATGGAATAAAAGATTTGAAGAAGTATTAAAGAACACTAACCTTTCGCAGAGTGCAGCAGACCCATGCTTATTTCTAAAGAAAGATGGAAATGATACGATAATGATCATTGTCTACGTCGACCATATCCTTATATCATGCAGAAACGAAGAAAAAATTAAAAGTCTAATCAAATATCTCAACGAATTCTTCGAAACAAAAGACTTAAGAGAAGTCAGAAACTACTTAGGAATCAACATCAAAAGAGATGAAAACAAGTTCCTATTGAGCTAAAAATCAAAAATAGAAGAATTGAACATGATGTTTTGTCCACAAACCATCTTACACACCAATGGATATTTCTTATCCAAAGGAAGAGGACGTCTCTTCTCCAGTGGACAATACAAAGTATAGGCAAGCCATCGGAGCCTTATTATACATAGCCACTGTAACCAGACCGGACATTACCCTAGGAGTGAATCTGAAGCAGGAAAAATGAGTCTCCAAAGAGGAAGGACTGGAAAGCAGTTCTAAGAGTGATTCAATACCTGAACTCTACAAAGGACATTTACCTGAAAATTGACTCTGATAGCCCACCATCACTTTCCTGTTATACTGATGCTGACTATGCATCTGATTTAACCACGAGACGGTCAACGGGTGGAAATTTATTTTTTCTGGGAAACAGCGCAATATTTTGGTCCACAAAGAGACAAAATTGTGATTCTATATCATCTACCGAATCCGAGCTTATTTCTGAAGCTACTGCTGCTCAAGAGCTCAAATAGATATTAGATCTCCTTAAAAATTTTGGACTACCTCAAAAATTACCCATTAAGATATATGAGGACAATAAGTCCACAATAGCTCTGATAAAACGGGCGAAAATGAATACCAGGTTAAAGCATATTAATGTTAAATATTTCTTTTTAAGAGAAATGGAAGAAAATAAAAATCGAGATAACATACTGCAATACAAATTCCATGATTGCAGATATTTTCACTAAGCCATTGCCCAAACCGAAATTTCTGAAATTAAGAAGTGAGCTAAATCTAATTTCTAACATTTCCCAAATGCATGATTATAGGGGGGATTGTTATAAATTAATCAGGCATTTGAGAAGAAGAAAATGTTATTTTTGAACTTACTTCTGGTAACCCTAGAAAAGCCAAGGTGCGCGCGCATTAACCATACCAACTACATCAACCATACCAACTACATTAGTCACACCCAATTAATATTGTTGCGTTTGAAGTCCAGTGGACTCGAAAACTTGGTGAGCTGAAGGAAATACACTCTGCGAGGGAGGATATACCCGTGTTTGAAGTGAAGAGTGATATTCCTTCAGCTCACCAAGTAATAGCGAAAACGGACGTCACGATCCCACTTCTGACACCAGTTGTTGCGTTTTACGGGTTCGTAGATTTGACAGTATCCGATGAAAACACCATGCAGAACAATAAAAAGCACAATTTATTTACAGGAATCACTATTTACAGCACAGTTCCAAAATCACCTTTAAAAGCGTCGAAAATCTACAATAAATACGCTGAAACAATCAGCAACACAGCTTCAGGCTGTAACTGTACAGGTAGCTTCACGGCAACACTAAACTTATAATAAAACACCGTGGAACAATCACCAATCCACTGTCAAGCTATACTGTAAAGATAGCTTCACGGCAAAGCACTACTCGATTGCTTTCCGTTCACAGAACTCTCGCGTAGCTTAGCACTCACAGTAAGCACAACGCTCACACTACTTCACAATCTCTTCGCAGCTAACTGGCAACTCTGCAACTAACTTCGCAACTACTAACTCCTCGCTCTCGGACACGCAAGGGTTTATATAGCTTTTCTTTAAGTTCGACACGTTTCGAGAAATATCTCGACAGGAAGTTATTCTAGAAGCTTCCCGATTGGACCATGGGATATCGCCGATTTGGTCGCTAAATGGGCGATAAAGTCGCCAATCTGGCAATCCTACCATACACTATTTTATGGCAACCCTAGTGCTATGCCGGAAAGCTTACATACAGGCGCAACCGCCGAATTTTTCGTAACACTATATCCCATGATACTTTTGATCTTTACTTCTTATTAAGCTTTCATATGTGCTTGTATGCAAACATTAATGTATCTGTCGCTTTATATTATTTAGTTGCAGCTAATAATAAAGGTGTTTTGTGCTTAAGTATGCATCCTATCATTAATGGATATATCCCTCAAACCAATGAAGTTTCTTTCACTGCTGCTGCTGGGTGCACAAAAGGTAAGCTAAATTTTGCTATCTTTATTCTTCAAGTTAAACGTGAACATCAGCTTTGGAAGTGCCGCCTACCATCACACAGCATATGTGGCGGATATTACAGATCCTTGTATACTCGGATTGGACTTTTTAAGAAAATACAATTTTTGCTTAGACTTCAAAAACAACAAACTGCTTTCAGCATCTAAGGACATGACTATCAATCAACAGAAGAGATCCTCAGCTGGAAACGCCAAAGTCGTGTCTCAAAGACCCTGCTCAGAAAGCTGCCGAAATTATACTAGGGTTGAAGAGAAACCGAAGACTATCAGCAATTCTCCATCCCAGATAGTCGTCGGTCGAGATCTTCGTTTGCCTTGTGATATCTTATCTGACGCCCTGCAGATGCGCCTTCATCGCCTGAGGAATACATACAAGATGTCCAGGCCCGGTTTGAAGTGAAGCACCGTTCTGCACGAAAGCGAGTCAGCTTGGCGTCGAGCAAGATGAAGACCCGCTACGACACGAGAGCTACTGGTCATCGTTTCAACGAAGGAGAGAAGGTGTAGTTATGGAGTCCGACTCGACGGAAGAGACCTTCTCCGAAAATACAGTCACCTTAGGATGGTCCTTACACAGTCCTAAACAGGCTGAACGACGTTCTGGTTCGGATCCGTAAGTCATGAAACTCTAAACCTAAAGTCGTTCATTACTATGGCCATAGTACGTAGTGTATACAATTGTAAATAGTAGAAGACCATGGTCCTATTTGTATTTAGTATTTGATGTGTATTTGTTTAGTATTTGGTAAGTATTTCCACTTGATAGCATTCGTATTTCATAGTATTTGTACTTAGTATTTGATAGTATTTGAATTGTATTTAGTGTTGGGTAGAATTCAATTTGCTGAACGTTACTTATTTCAATTATTGTTTATTTTGTTATTATAAAGTAATGTTTATTATAGCACTGATGCCTTAGTTGTAAGTTTGGCTTACCGTCCAAGGATTGTACTGCCCGGGACGTGCAGTCCTTTGGGAAGGGGGCAATGTTACGAAGTTCACATTTATTTGGCTATTTATTTAGAATTGCATTTAAAATTCCTTTTTATTTCCCCGTGCAACGCAGACGATTTTTGAAGAGAAAGCTACGTCGAAAAAAAAATAACAATAAAAATAAAAGAGCGCGTGCATTTAATGCTTAATAAATAAATATCTCGTAATTACTGTTGCCATCCAGAAAAATCTAGAAAAATCGTGATTGTTCTACTGATAATTAAAAAGCTTATAAAAGCCGAGGTGAAACAGCTCATCTCAGTTAGTTGTTGTTGTTGTTGCTGTTATACTTGTAGCTGTAAAAAGCGAACTGCTGTTTGTTTACTTAACCCGCGAGCGCGCGCGCTGGGTCCAATGGACCCGCCCGATTAAATAAACCCTTCTGAAAACACCCCTATTTTTTCAAAGTGGTTGTGGTTCAGTGTAGTCTCCTCCAAGGTCACCCTCTTTGTGTTTCCGGAGTTTTTCGCAGGAAATTTGATTGGAAGTTTGGTTTTGATCGGATCGGGTCTTTTAGACCCAGCGCGCCTATTCACATTGCAGTAAAGTAGTTCATTTCTGGTAGTACAGAAAGCTGCAAACATGTCGCGTAATTTATCCTATAAGGAAGAAATGTTACGTTTGCAAAAGTTATTAGAAGATGTATCAACTGGTGAAGAATCCATTGATGAAACTGATAATGAGAGTGATAATGAATTTTTTAGTTCTCATGATACTGATTCAGAAATCGAGATGGATTCTGAAAACGAAATTGAGAATGACATTTATTGCTTTATGGGAAAAGACAAAAAAACCAAATGGTCAAAAGAAAAGCCTAAAACTGATGTTAGAACACCTGCTCATAACATTATCACTAAATTGCCTGGAAACATCGGTAAGGCAAAATATGTGCAGACTCCAAATGAATCGTGGGAACTTTTACTAAGTGAACAAATGTTGCTGAAAGTTGTCAGTTATACAAATATTTATATTGCATCTATTTCTGACAACTTTCAAAGAGAAAGAGATGCTCGTTACACAAATCTAATTGAAATTCGCGCTTTTGTAGGTCTTCTATATTTTGGTGGTGTTCATAAGTCATCTCATGTAAATGTGCGGGATCTGTGGGCAACAGACGGAACCGGCTTAGAAATTTTTCATAAAACTATGTCCTACAAACGTTTTCTTTTTTTATCAAGATGTTTGCGTTTTGATGACATAGGAACTCGCGTCATCAGGAAACAATCAGATAAGCTTGCGCCTATAAGAGAGTTTTTTGAAGATTTTGTAAATAACTGCCAGAAATATTACACTGTCGGTGAGTTCATAACAATTGACGAAAAACTTGAAGCTTTCCGAGGAAGATGTTCCTTCAGGCAGTATATTCCCAATAAACCTGCGAAATACGGGATAAAAGTTTTTGCGTTAGTTGATGCAAGGACGTTTTATACGTGGAACTTGGAAATCTACCCAGGTTTACAACCGCAAGGGCCATATTGTGTAAAAAACACACCTGATGAAATAGTAAAAAGACTGTGCCAAAACCTCTATGGATCGGGTCGAAATATCACTACAGATAACTGGTACACAAGTTACAATCTTGCAAAAGATCTGCTAAAAAAAAAGATAACTATCGTCGGAACAATTCGAAAAAACAAAAGAGAATTACCCGCAGAGTTTGTTTCCGGTAAGAATCGAGAAGTGTTTTCGTCAATTTTCGGTTTTCAAAAGGATACAACTTTGGTATCATATGTTCCTAAAAAAAATAAATGTGTGAATTTGTTATCAACAATGCATCACGACAATGCAATTGATAATGAAACAGGCGAATGTAAGAAGCCTGAAATTGTAACTTTTTACAATCTTACGAAAGGGGCTGTAGACTGAAGGCTATACGAAGGAACTGCAGAACACCCCAGAGCACGGAAAGTGAGATCATTTCCCAGCAACGACGCAAGAAGCAAATTAATTATCATATCGCGGAGCAGAGTTTGGGCGATAGTGAACAACCCCGTTTTAAAGCGCTCAAGATTTCTGCAGTTTGTGGCAAGAGTAATGGTTTATCCATCAATGGGCATATCCATGGAGTTCCTTCCAATATGATCATTAATACAGGAGCTAATATTACCATCATTCGAAGAGATTAAGCTCAAAAATTCAAGGATAAACTGATTTGGACGCCATCCTGTGTTACCCTCGAGACTGCGTCCGGTGAGGAAATCGACGTAGAAGGAAAGTTAAACGTGAACATCTCCTTTGGAAGCGCCGGCTATCATCACACAGCATATGTGGCGGATATTACAGACCCCTCTATACTAGAATTGGACTTTTTAAGAAAATATAATTTTTTCTTAGACTTCAAAAACAACAAACTGTTTTCAGCGTTTGAGGCCATGACTATCGATCCTCAGAAAGGATACTCACCACGAAACGCCGACGTGTCGTCTGAAAGACCCTGATCAAAAAGTTGCCGAAATCATACTGCGGTCGAAGAGAAACCAGAGACTACCAGCGATTCTCCAGCCCAGATGCTCATCGGTCGTGATCGTCGTCTGCCTTGTAATTTCTTATCTGACCGCCTTGCAGATGCGCCTTCATCGCCTGAGGAATACATTCAAGATATCCAGCCCCGGTTTGAAGTGAAGCACCGTTCTGCACGAAAGCGAGTCAGCTTTGCGACGAACAACATGAAGACCCGCTACGACACGAGAGCTACTGGTCATCGTTTCAACGAAGCAGACAAGTTGTGGTTATGGAGTCCGACTCGACGGAATAGACTTTCTCCGAAACTACAGTCACCTTTGGATGGTCCTTACACAGTCCTAAACAGGCTGAACGACGTCGTGGTTCGGATCCGTATGTCATCGAACTCTAAACCTAAAGTCGTTCATTACGACAGGTTAGTTCATTACTATGGCCATAGTACGTAGTGTATATAACTGTAAATAGTAATGTACATAGTATAAGACCATGGTACTGTTTGTATTTAGTATTTGATTTGTATTTGTTATGTATTAGTATTTGATAAGTATTTAGCATTTGATAGTATTTGAATTGTATTTAGCGTTGGATAGAATTTAGTTTGCTGAATATTGCTTATTGCAATTATTGTTTATTTTGTTATTATAAAGTAATGTTTATTATAGCACTGAGGCCCTAGTTGTAAGTTTGGCTTCCTGTCCAAGGATTGTACTGTCCGGGACGTACAGTCCTTGAGAGGGGGCAATGTTACGAATTTCACATTTATTTGGCTATTTATTTAGAATTGTAATTAAAATTCCTTTTTACTTCCCCGTGCAACGCAGATGATTTTTGAAGAGAAAGCTACGTCGAAAAAAAAAAAGAAAAGAAAAATAAAAGAGCTCGTGCATTTAATGTTTAATAAATAAATATCTCGTAATTACTGTTGCCATCCAGAAAAATCTAGAAAAATTGAGATTGTTCTACTGACAATTAAAAAGCTTATAAAAGCCGAATTCAAACTGCTCATCTCAGTAGTTATTGTTGTTGCTGTTATACTTGACGTGTAGCTGTAAAAAGCGAACTGCTGTTTGTTTACTTAATGCTGTATTGATTGTAGCGATTTCGCTGTGAGATGGAATTATTTTATGTGTTTTGAACTGAGTTTTTGCTAATCGTTTGAGATATTGTGATATTAAGCGAAGATCTGTGAAGAAATATTTCAGCATTTTAATTTATTTCATGTGGAAAGAATAAATTTTTGTTAACTTTTTACGACTTGTGCATTCAATATATAACGAACCCGTACGCACGTAACAATATAAAGCAATTATTACCAAATAGTTTCAACAATGTCTATCAAATGACTATTAATAAATAATAAATCAAATCTTCTACCCCTGAAACTGTAAATTGAGGTATTAAGTTAGTTGGAATTCCAAACAATATTATTCAACAAATGTATTAGCTCACCAACAGATTATCATGAAGATTAACAATTTCCTCATATATGGTACTGTTAATACATCAATGGCTGAATTTTTCAAACCTACAGTCTTCTCTTCCTTGCGCTTTTTATCTAATACCTAGTTTAAAAAAAATTGCAATGTAAGAAAACTTAATGATACTTATAAGCTGCAACAAAGTAAAAAAGTATATGCAGGCCCGCGCCGACAATAGGTGCAGGTCGTGCGGCGCACAACGGAACTGAGTCAAAAAGGCGCCTGTCATCATCAAAATAAGCAGTCCGTCTCGTGGCTGTATGAACAGGAAAATTCTTGTCTTATTTGAACGCCCTTCCGGGAGTCGACTCAAGTAAAACTTGGGAAGCTAGTGATTAGTATCTGTACCCAGTCAGTCTCGGCCACGTGTGTTTAAAATCAG
This sequence comes from Stegodyphus mimosarum, assembly GCA_000611955.2. Taxonomy (NCBI): domain Eukaryota; kingdom Metazoa; phylum Arthropoda; class Arachnida; order Araneae; family Eresidae; genus Stegodyphus; species Stegodyphus mimosarum. The sequence goes on from KK115515.1 coordinate 205,716, forward strand.
TCCTCCACAGGACTGGAGTCATCACCAGCGATGGTTGTTTCAGGCTCGACAGGGACCATATGGTACTGTTTTGACCGTTCCGTTTGTTGTGGTGGAACTGTATAGTCAGATATTCATGGTTGTCCGGCCGAAGCACTCCCGTCGCTGGAGTTGGCGAATTCAGCGAGCCTTTAAACTGCTTAAGGTTTCCAGTGGGCGCCTGGAGCCTCAAAACTGCATATTCATATCCTTCTTTGGTTTCACCCTGGTGGCGCCTAAAGCCGACGTTTGTATACCATGACGTAGAGTTAGCAGGCTGGATTGGTGACCCAGTCTGTCTGACAGTGTTTAAGTGATTTCGTTCTGCTGTCCGGTGTTGGGGGCCGTTTTTGATGTTAGATGTTTTTACCATCCCTCCAGGACGAGGACGTGGAATGTGAGTTGCTGAGTATTCCAGTCGACTCAGTCTTTGCTCTTCGGCTCGACCAATAGTTTAGCGGCCTCTTGGATCGCCTCTAGGAGTTGCAGAATTTAGCTGTGTAAAGGCAGCCTTCGAGTTGCCAGGTCTGAGTGCCTCTTCATCCTATCACACTGCCTTATTTGACCGAAAGTTATAACCGGAGCAGGCGTTCGTCTCTGGTGTTCTCTTCTCACTTATTTGAATGTGAAAATATGTGATGCCGATGCCTATGTGTGGGTAAACGCATTAGACAAATTGCTTAATTTTGCGTCTACTGTTGCAATCGTAGTAATTTGTGCAACATGTATCTTTTTTTGTGATTGCTTGTTGTTATTGGTATTCTACATAAGAAAAGGTAAGTCCAGTTACATATTATGTTAAACTTAGGTTGACTTGTTTAATCGGAAAAGCAACGATTTGAGCATAATCAGTCGAAAAGTGTTTACCTCTCATGTTTGAAGCATTGTCGTATTCTTAGCCGCGTAAATTACTAATATCTAAACCATTTTCCTCTTTAATAAGAATGTCTAATACAATCTTTAATAAGAGTGTCTAATAAGAATATCGTCCTTCGCCGGTCGTATCTGTTGCAATACAAAATACTTAAAACCTTTCTTCAATACCCATGTCTGCATTTTCTAAATTAAGATACCTCATAAAAATTGATATCTGCTCTTGATGGCTGGGTATCATCAGTAGTATAATCAAGTAACCTAAAAAACATTTTGACTGTTTGACCCTATTCAAATTAATTTGCTTTATATTATCCCTAACAAGCTAATTGTTTCATTTTGAATTTTATATCTAAGGAAATGAAGCATATGTTTTGAGTTTGAATTTTATTAATATATATACAGACATGACAGGCTAAAATTTTGTGATCATTTTTATACAATTTAAAAAATTATAATTTCTTTCAAATAATTTGTTTCTGGAACCAAGGAAGGCTAAGTTTTGTTTGGCTAAAACTGAGTGGTATAGATAATTCTTTCAATAACATCGCCCCAATGCTTAGTCTCTTTTTTTAATAAATTTTGAAATTCCGAATCAAGAGATTTATTCTTTCTTAATCGTTCTAAGAAATCGGATCAAAGATGTAGATTTCGGAAATGCATTTTATTTTTTTCATGAAGATTTAAGTGCTCATTTCCAGTCATTAAATTCAGAACTCCTCAATTTTACTTTGCTGAAACTGTTAAAAATTTGCAACAAAAACAATAAAAAGAATTGCTTTCAGCAGAATTTAGCAACCGATCCTTTTTAACTCTTCCGTTGCTTGGCAAGATTCGACAAAAGTACATCTAAAAAAATGTATACGTCCATTTTTATCTTTTGGGAAACTGAAACTGGAAACCAGGTTTCGATTAATATCCAGGAGTATTTTCTACTAAGGATTGAACTTGGGATGGCAGTAATGGACTTGAGCATAATTCGGAATCATCAGGCACAGGCAGATGCATATCTACTGCAGAAGTTGTAGATTTCACTAGTATTTCTTCTGTTTCTTCGACCAGCTGCATTGACGTTAAAGATAATTCCCCGTGAAAACACTTTGTAACTGTTTCTGATTATTACGTTCTTTTGGTAATTTCAGTGGTAGCTGAGACGTTGAGGGACAACTAGTGTTAGTAGCATCAGCTTGGGTATTTCTGGGTTTGGGAAAAAACTGAGTAATATTAAAGTTTTGGTTTATTAAGTTTTCCTCTCACTTTATGTTTCTGAAATAAATTTTAATACTCAGACAGTTTTTCCATTTTTGTTCCGATATGAAAAATGAAATATAAAAATGAAAACAGAAAACGTGGAAGTACAAATAGAAGTAGAAAATAACTATTATAACTATTGCGTAAAACACTTCTTCAAAACACTCGGAAAGTCACTGTTTGAAATATTTTATCTTACTTCTGAAAAACTGAGTATATCTTACACCATTGCTTGGAAAATATATGATTTATTAGATCAATCCCAAATAATTCATAGACGTTGTGGTGCTCTTTTGTTTATTAAAATAAATAAATCAAATTTAAAGTATCTATTTAAAACTTAATGAAATAACAAATCCTTCGGTTTTCGGTATAGCTAAAAATCGGAAAATCGCAATTTTTTTAAAGTTTAGAATACCTTGTATATTTTAACTTCACTTCAATTCTCAAAATGGTATATTTTAAATTCAGTGGTACTCCGTAAATATGTCAATCCTTTCTTCTCGAAAGATAATAATTTTTAGTTTAATAAACAAATGGTTCATGTAAAAAAAAGTCGAGTTATTATGCTCAAATCGTCGCTTTTCTGAATTAAAAAGCTATTCCAAGTTTAACATAATATGCAACTATACTTACATTTTATTATGTAGAATAACAATAATAGCAAGCAATCATCAAAGAAATTAGAAAAAAGATAAATATTGCATAAATTACTACGATTGCAACGTAGACACAAAATAAGGGTTAAGTAATTTGTCGAACGCCTCTTACGACCTTACATACGCATCGGCATCCCGTACTTTCCTTAACATATCAATTTATAGCAAAAATTATTAGCTGATAAAAATCAATGCGACATTTATAGCATAGATCGTACGCTTGAACTGCAGGTTTTGCAAACCTTTGGATGAAATGTAGCATCGGCGGTTGAAACTCTAAGCTATATCGTTTCAACAGCATAGCGGTGCGCGGAAAAGAATTTTGGATATATCCCAAGACATCATAGAGCATTTTGCCCGTTTGAAGCTTGTTGTAAACTACGCTGCGAACAACAATTTATTCAGTGCAAACCTATTAGATGTGTAAATTAATTCGTTTTAAATTTTAAAATAATATGTAGTGTTCAGGAATATATTTGGTATCCAATGCGTTTTGTATGCTATTTCGCTTCGCTTGCAGTGTTACTATTGTATAACATGTTGTTGTTGTTGACTAATGTTTACTTGTCTGATCTCTAGTCAGCCCAAGTCCACGAAATTCCTCGTGGTAAGGAGCGCAAGATAGGCCTGTCGTTGGCAACAGCCTTGAGCACCTTACAGATGACAGTACGATTTAGCTCAGTATCGCCCCGCAATTTTGATTGAGTGAACGCCGGGGGGGGAGAGTCTGAGCTTATGGCGCCCCTCTCTGCCTACCACGAACCTCTCGAAAGGACTTTCGGCTCGCAGCACATTTAGAGTGCTCCCACGCCTCACGGACACTATACATTTACAAACATCCGTGCCTTCTTCGGAATTCAATCCAGGGCCCTTCCGCACGCAGTCAACAACGCTAACAGCTATACCGGTCGGGCGGCTTTTTATAACATAAATATATGTATAATTCTTCAATAAATATATTTGAGTGTGGGTTTTAACAAAGCACAATATGTTTACATACTTTGACAAATTAAATGATAAAATGTAATTCTTTCGGTTTTTCATATTATTATGTTAATAATGCTTCATTTTAAGTGCTAAACATAAGCAATTTCCCTTTAATATCGTCACTGCATAAAGGCGCTGGCTAAACATACTGCATAAAGGCGCTTGCACGACGGCGCCGACTAGAACTTGGCGCGGGCCTGAGTATATGCGACACATACGAGAATAAAATTTATTAAATACTACAATAATACTTAAACTCAGAATATAAATGTGTTGTTATATACACTGTAGGGGTTTAATCTTTTTGGCATTTTGCTAGTGTTAAAGAATATTGTGGCATACAGTGCCATCTATAGCAGAAAAGGAAAACTATTTGCTTGGTTAGACTTTGCCGTGTTTGCCTACAAATAACGCAGTAACCGCGTACGCGCTCTGACGGAAGAAAAAAACTCCGTTACACGAGTGACATGTCTAATATTAGACGAGATCACAGATCTTCTTCATATTTATCTGAAACGTAGTACTTCTAATGATTAATTTATAGCTATTATTTGTTTGTATATATTTCATATATTAATAACAAAATTTCTAAAATATATTTATATATAAGAGTTCGACAGTGCATCGATTTCAAAAGATTAAACGAAGTGGACTTCGAAAGGAAGAGCGACAGTTTCCAGGACAGTAATTTAGAAGGTAAGTGAATTAATCTATTAAAGAAATAAATTTTAAACACGTTAAAAGTTGATAAAGTTTAACAATGCTAGTGTAGCTATCAGCTACAAAACAACTTGTCAGAACTGCTAAATTTCCTGGAGCAGCATTACGTAACCGACTAAGTGTTGACCTTCTCATATTAGATACCGCAAAAGGTATTCCATGGTGTGTGGCATGAAGGACTTACTCCTTATCTTATCCCGCAAAATGTTTCTTGATGAATTATCATGTAATTACGACCTTTCATTTCTGATAGGAAATTCGTAGTCTCCCAAGCGAAAGATATTTCTACATCCCCACCATTTAGATGGGGAATTCTTCGAAGGCCAATCCTTGACCCGATCTGTTTCCATGTAGTAGATTTCCTTAATGTAAGAGATAATCAAATCTTTTTCGTAAAGTGTTTTTATTCAGAGAATGCAGCAATCGCGGTGAAATATGCAAATCCATGCTTTGGTATACAAAACTACAGGAACACCTCTCAAAAATTGAGGATAGGTGCACGAGAATTAGTTTTTGAGACAAGAGTTAGTAAAATTCTATCATGTAGTCAATAGTCTGGGAATGGAAGTGAGTTTAATCAAATTGGTTCTAACATGCACACTTTTACCGAAATTACTAATTTCTAAATTTTCTGGTAAATATACCAAATGTGATAATTTTAAGTTACACTTCAAAAATATAATACTATTAAAAATAAAGTATTCTAGAAAATAATACTCAGTTAATAGCAGTTTTAGGTGCTCTAATTACTTTATAGCTGTATTAATTAATGAAGCAAAGAATCTTGGAACTGGATGCTTTCAATTCTCAGTTCTATTATTTCGTATTGGAATACTTTCAATTCTATTGTTGCAAGTGAATGCTTTTAATTCTATTTTTCGTTTTAAGAAGCTACGAAAAAAAGAGAATGCTAATGCAGACATATAACATGAGCTATGGCTTTACGAAATAAAACTTTCGAATCGTCAAAAGGCATAAGAGATACAATAGGTAATGTTACTAAGACTTCAAACGATTTAAATGTTTTAAAGTACGATAAAAATTATTTGTTAGTCTGTTATTAAATGTTGAAGTTTAGAAGCTAAAATCAGAAGCATGAAACGCATAAAAATTTTAACAAGCACTAATGCTGAAAAAGCTCTTACAATGGAAAAAAACATTCGTTTTTGGATAAAAGTTATCAGTTATTATGTAACACAAACCATAATTTTCCTAGCGAATTGTAATAACCATTAGAAAAAGATTCTAAAACTAACTCTAAAGATTAAATCGCATGGTTTACCGGATTGTGTTGTGCGTAAAATTAATAATCATCTTCGGCATATATAGTAATCTTATGAAGTTAAATCCCAAATAACGATGCGAAATAGTTAAACAAAATAGTTCTAGTTGAATCTTCTTACTAAATAACATTCAACAGATAAATGTAACTCTAAGTTCAAATGCGCACCCCCTCCGAGCAGCAGTACGACAATACGAAAACGGTAACTTTTTGATAAAACGAAATTAGAAACAAAGATGCAGATGATGCACATAAAAGTCTATCAGACTGCTTTTTAAACGAGGACAAAAATGTGTTATTAGTTAGCGGAATAATAAGTGTTTTTAAGTCACAGGAAACAGAATTTTGGTTCGCGCTATTTTAGATAATGGAAGTTATATTTTATTTTATCACTGAACGAGTTTTCAGTTTATTAAATATAAGAAAGGAACAACTGATGCCTCAAAATGAGTATGTTTGTAGATTAATTATCAGTTACACATACAAATTTAAATAAATATTTAACATTTGTGACATTTAATAGCAGCTTGTTTATTTCTAAAATTACTAACGCTATCTCGTGAAAGAGTTTACATGTACATTCATAAAATGCTCTTATAGGTATTTATTTATCTAGTGGTTCCCTTAATTTAATTCTGAATAAAATAAACATTTACTGTGGACAGAACTGTCATTTGAGAGCCTAAAAATAACTGCAGAACTTCAGAAAAAATACCATCCAAGAAACTATGTAGTAATTATCGTAGTGATGACCAGTTTTATTCGCCAGAGACAACTTCTCCCAAGCTTCGCGTTGTGTTTAATATATCAGCCGAGAGAAAGTGCAGAATTTCTGGCCATTAAAACTTTTACATCAGGAAGAAAATCAGATAGCAGAACCTTATTTATTGTGCTTGTACGGTATAATGGGAGGATTATATTATTAAATTTACAAGTGATTTGGGGCAAACAACATGCAGAATTCAGTATACAGAGGCAACATAACCTCTGATAACATAAACGGCTGTAACGGGTTGGGCATCCAGTCTAACTGAGCTTCGATAACAGATCAGAGGACTTCATTCGATATAGTTTCAGCTCTAGGCCAGAACTAATGAGTTGTAATGGGTGCCAGTATCTCGCAAACCATTACCAGATGTTTCGGATCAGGCGAACGTGCTGCCTTGGACAGCAGTCCAACATCCTCAGCAGCGAGGAAGGCAAAATAGGTCCAGAATTATTTTTTGAAAAACGGCATCACGGAGGCTTCAAAGGGAGGGCAGAGTCATGGGCCTCAGCACGTCAGTAGTACAAACGTGGCTGTCGGATTACTAATTACTAATTACTAATTACGTGAACAAAAGGCGAAGGGATTTCCACCCAATGGCGCAGTGTACTAGCACGTTATATGCTAGGTTCGAATGACGATGACGAATGCAAGCTGGCAACCTTCGCTCTCTACGGCTCCTCGATATACAGATATATCCATCATGATGATGTACGTAGAATTGAGATTTATCTGAAAATACTACTTAATGCCTATCGTTGGTCGAGAATCGTCGTTCGTCGCGCCACTTTAAGTGTGCCTGTGTCTACTGCAGCGTCAAAGGAAGCCGCAACAATGGTTGCAGTGCTGACAGTTTGTAGTGCTGCATATGTTGTCTTGCTATCCGTGCAAAATCTTGTCCTCCTGTACACGAGTGTACTTGAAATATTTGCATGATTCTGCAAGGCCGAGAGAAAAGTGTTCTTTCGGGCGATATCTTGCGTGGCGTTCAGTATGGCTTTCCTGAAGTTCGGCCTCTGGTGGACCCCAGAACGATTCAGTAAAAATGAATATTCCAGTATGTTTATGTACATTTTTTAATAAACTGACAGCAAAATTTTATTAGATAAAATAATAAGTAAAATTTTACTGTATGTTTAATAACAAAAATAATTTTTTTTCCATGTTTATTTAAATTATTATTTTACTTCTTGTTGCAAAGTTAAGAACTTTAACGTTAAACGAAAATCAGCCAATTCGAAGACCAATGGCAAAATCATTAAAATGCTCATTGTGTATAACTGTAAACAAAGTGGGGAATGCTGGTTTGGAAATCCTTAAAAGGGGAAAAAACGTAATGTCCCTCGATTTTCTCCACGACATATCACCGAATCTAGAACGCGCAGCGGAATTACACATGAGAGTAGTTTATCGGAGCCAAAAATAGATAAATATTGTCACAGTAGATGAATTTTGGGTCTATTTAAATAACTGCAATAAAAAGAGAACTATTTATTATTATCACAGAGGAGAAAAAATCTTAAAACATGGTTCAATGAATCTTAAGAACGTTTTGCAAATGGATTTGTGATTATTGCCGGTTTTTCATAAAACCGCAAATTGAAAATAAAGAGAGTGGAGAAAAATGTTAAGATCAACTCCCCATACTATCAAAAACATATTTTATGCCTTCTGTATGCACACAGTGTAATCAATCAGTAGACCTGCATCAGGACAAAGCAAGCAGTGACACGTCAAAATCTACTATTAATTGCCTGGGAAAAATGGAACAAGTAACGGGTGTCAAGGCCATAATCCTTCTCTCATATCCCTGCTAAATCTTCCGAAAAAATTGAGCTATTGGACTTTAAAAATGCGGGATGTCCAAACGTCAAACTACAACCTCCTTACACTTTGGGAAGCTGTTAAAAGGAATGAGATAAAATACCTCTTCCGGTATTATGAAAGCTTTATTGTCTTGGAAATTACGGTGTTTAAAGATAGTGAAGAATAAGCGCTATCAATAGAACATAAACATAAAATCTTTATATAAAATATTTCTGCAATTACAATGAAATTGATCTAAAAATGTGCCAACAGCACATTCATGTACAAAGAAGGAAACAAAAATAAATTCGAAACTAAAGGTCAGCATTGCAAATGGTGATAAAGAGAAGGGGCAGTCCATGCTAGGCAAGATCAAAAGAGCAAAAGTTTGATATTTATAGGTAGATTGCATTGTATTTTTTGCCGAAGAGAAAGACATAATATTGCCTTATTGCTAATCATTCCTACAAGTTTCACGTACAAAAATAAAAATAAAAAATTCGTTAAGAGGTAATTGAAAGAGTAAATTGTAAGAGAGGTAATTGTAAGAGAAAATTTAATTTAAAAGTTATATATTAGAAAATTTATGTGCGAGTTAAATACAAAACCGTGTACGAAAGTTTACAAACTAGAAAAAATTCAGGTAAGAATACACAAGACTGCGATGGCTGGGCTTTTTAAATTTTGATAATTGATTCTTATGTATTTTTAGAGTTGCATCCAAAAACGTATTCATTTTTTACCATCATATCAAAATCTTTCGGAAACTGCAAATTTCAAAATTGTTAAAAAGTCGAAAAATTGTGAAAGTATGTGACTTTAAAATTAACATAAAACTTTATTTTTATCGTTTATGCTTTTTTATATTATAATAATATTCGCGTAGCAAAACATTTAGGAATCTGATGGAGGAGATCCATTAACCCCTTCAGCTTCTTAATGGAAATTTCTATAAATGAGCCGAAATTTCTATTTTATTGCATTTTTCATTTATTTGTATATATTTTTTATTTTTAGGAGCTTCATTAGCTCTCGAAACCCTCCCCTTCTTCTCCTTCCGCTAGCCTCCTCTAAATGTACCTTAGGGAATCTAAAATTATTTGGAGTCGAAAATGAAGTGACGGTGAGAGAGATGGCTCTCCATTGCTGTGCTCCATCATAATTCGATTACATGCGGCTATCGCAAAATTATACCGTTGTTTCTAGAACAGCAAGGAGCGTATGCAAAATTTTTCTTGTCTTTTATGTGAATGCTATAGCAGAGGTGAAAAAATCATTGGATAAAGAAAGATAGGCTAAAAACCTCTACGCTAGAATCAGGAACAAAAATATGATCCAAAAGCTGTCATATCCGAATAAAGTTCTTCCACCTCCACATATCAAGTTAAGTTAGATGAAGCAATTTGTCAAAGCCTTGCAAAAGATGATCAATGTTTTAATGCATATGTGCAAAATTTCAACCGTCAAACTAAAAGAGAGTGTCTTTAACTGTTCCTGATATTACAAAACTTTCCAAAGGTGGTAAGTTTGGGAAGCAAATGGTAGCTGTGAAAACATAAGCCTAGGAAACGTTTAAAGACATAGTAACAAAGTTTCAGATAATAAGAAAGATCAGAAATCAATCGCTGAGAACATATTGCAGACGTACAAATACTATTTAAGCTGTTCGCTGAGCTTAAAAGTTTACATCCTAAATTCACATTTGGACTACTTTCCTGAAAATATGGATTCTTTAGCGAAGAGATGGGTGAGAGATTTTATAGGGACATTAAAGAAGTGGAAAGGATGTATAAAAGGAAATGGACTACTTGGATGATGCCTGACTATTGCTGGATTTTACACCGAAATGAAGCCCATCAAGAACATAAAAAGGAAAAGCGCGAAGAAGAGAATGAGCGTATGAGGTATTTCTCCCACCTTCTTTGCATGCCTTCGTGGTGCAGTGGTCAGCACGCTGGGCGGCGTATTCCAGAGGTACGTGATTCGAGTCCCGACGGAAGCGTTGCTCATTTCTCACATCTCCTGATTCTAAATAACCTTCATATCTCTACAAGTGGCGTCTGAACTGAAAGGGTGGTGGATGATGATGTTCCACCACCAGGATTTGGCGGCTGGTGCCCCTAAACTCCAGTAACCATTTAAAAGGAGGAGTATATAAGGTATTTCTCCCTTCTTTGCATGCTTTCAAGAAGTAGTGGTCAGCACGCTGGGCGCGTATTCTATAGGTCCGTGGTTCGAGTCCCAGAGAAGGCGTTGCTCGTTTTTCATGTGTCCTGCTTCGAAATAACCTAATGACTGTATAAGCGGACCACATAAACTTCGACATGTGAAATTCAATTAGGTATTTTACGTAACTTGTCGTAGTATAAGCTAAAAAAATCAGAAAAATTCTAAGAAGAAAAATTCAAGTCTATTTTAAAGTTATATATTTTCCCAATTTTTAAACGTTTTAAAAATTTCGAATTTTGCGATTTCCGAAAAACACTGACGGGATGGGGGAAACAGAACGTCATTATTGGAT
>KK115515.1:231096-330371 GCA_000611955.2 Stegodyphus mimosarum
TAAGGAATTTTTACTCATTGCAATGTCTTTAGAAATTCCTAAAGTGTCAGGATCCTCCTTTAATGGCATTTTAACAACGTACCTACCGGTTTTATCTCGCGTATAATTTTCTACAAAATGTTTCTCACAAATTAAAGATTCTTTTTTTGGGGGTTTAATAGTTTCAATATTCTCTAATTCCCAAAATTTTCTAACAGTTTTATCTAAATTGTCTTCTTCCTTTACCAACCCACAATGAATCATGGTTTCAGTCTCTGTTGGAATACTTCCAGACACTATAAAACCAAAAACTGTATCTTGAAAAATAAGATCAGGATTATTCATTCAAATTTGACTCGGTTTCAAAAATTCATAAAAAACTCCCTCTCCCAACAACATATCTACCCTTTCTGGAATATTAAATCCTTCATCTGCTAACTTTAAATTAGGAATATCTTGCACTGAAATTTTAATTTTCCGAGAAGGTGTTAAATCAGCAGATATTTTTGGAATTACTAAAAAGTCTAAATTCTGTATAAAAGTTCCTTCTTTATTGCATATAGAAGCATTAATTTTATGCTTTATTGTGAAAATAGCATCATTAATTCCTGAAACCGAAATGTTTGTTTTTCTTTCTCTAACTGCAAGTGCTCAACTAAATTACGTGTCAAAAAGTTTGACATACTGCCGCCATCTAGCAGACACTTTACTCTGTGTTTCCTTCCCTCGTTATCAATTAAAAAACATACGATGGTTGAAAGCAAAACTGTATTTTGTTTATTCGAATAGTTACTAATAAATGCCTTTTGAACGAACTCCTGCGCATTAACATTCAAGGTCGATGCGTCATCTCGTTTAGGAACGTTGCGGTCAGATACATTTGTTTTGTTTTTATTTTGTTCCGATGAAGAACATTTCTTCTCCTTTACGATATTTGCTTTGGGAAAATGAATAGTCTTGTGGTGTCGTTTTTGACAAAAGCAAGAATATTTAGATGGACAATTTGATACTGAGTGCATATGTAAACAATTAAAGCATAATTTGTTAGATTTCACAACCTGTACTCTTTCTTGTACCGATAATGTTAAATACGATGGGCATTTTGCCAAACCGTGATTCTCATGGCACAAGATACAGTTCTCTGTTTTAACATCTGACAAAAACATTTTAGCTACACTTTTTGAGCTGTCATATTTACGATTAATATGAGAACTCTCAGTAAGAGGTTTTCCTCGTGACGTGAAATATAAATCGATTTCTTTACCTAACTCAGTAGGTGAAAACCATCAATCACCTTGCCGCACTGAAATGTGAGAAGCCGTTTCTTTATTTAAAGATTGGTATAACCTGTCTGAAACTATCAGTTGTTTCAGGGTCTCGAAATCAGTTACCTTCCTTAATTTTAAATAATAATCCCAACTAGTTACTAGACGTGAAGCGAACTGTACATGATTTTCATGTGGTTGTTTAACCGTTTTCCTAAAATTATCTAAACACGAATATAGTGTTGGTTGAAACTCCTTCAGAACTACTTCTTTTACTTTTTCATAATTCGCGATATCTTTATCATGTAAATAGGTTATTATATTCGAAGCTTTATCTCCTAACAAATTTAACAGAATTTCTGCCTTATAGTTCTCCGAGACACTTTTTGTAATAAACGCTCGTTCTAATGACGAAAAGAAAAAACCCCAATTTTCAGGACGTATAGGAATTTTTACAGTTAAAGTTCTGATACTTTTAATTAATTGATCTAGTGACTCTGATTTTGTTTCGATTTCGTTTACACCATCAAGTTTTGTTTCTGCTTTAAGCTTAGCCAACTCTAACTCATTCTTTGACCTTTCAAGTTTTATTTGTTCTAACTTGACAAGTTTTTGCTCTTCTTGTTTCCTATTTTCTATAATACAGTTTGCTATCTCTTTTACTAAATCTTGTTTAGTTTTAAAAATTTTACTATTCTCAATAATATCAGTTAAATCTGCTATAGTCATTTTTTCATCAACATTTAGATTGATTTCTAAGGCAATGAGCCTTAAATCTTCTTTTTTAGCACCCTTAAATAACATTGTTATTTATAACAGAACCAATCACAGAATGTACAGAATTAGCAAGAGAGGAATCACTTACCTCTCCAGTGATCCACTTTCAATGAATATCCTTATCCAAAATTAGCACTAATCGTTGAAAAGAACAAGCAGGGAATACTAGCAAACACAAACACTCCTGCGTTTTCGATGATTATTAATTTCACGCAACATTTTCAAAACCGAAACACTAGGCATTCGCGCATAAAATCAATTCACAGTTCTCCGGCGACTTCGACCAGATATGTTATGTCGATAACTCAATGATCACCACACATTATAATAAGTACGCTGGTTCGTTACTTTATTAATACACATATTTAAATTACAATTACTCCTCATTAACTCATGGCTGTAACCAGCCCTCACACACCATCGATGGCAGTTCTCAAACTCGTCTGATCAAGACATTACAGATGCGCATGTGCAGATTACCTTACAGATGCGCAGGCGCGAACAATGCCGATACGTGGATACAGAATCATGGCAGTAGACGTCAACAAAATTTACGGGTTTTGCCATTTCACTTGCTTTCTATAAGGAGAGAAAAGAAAAAAATTCGTTAAGAAATGATTTTGACATTTGCGTCGCCCTCCATAGGTGCCTTCTCTCATCCATTTCTTCCGACATCGTTCGTTCTATGATAACGCAGACAGCTACTCTCGTGGCTCACAGATAGTACTTTTCTCGTCGTCTCCACGTCTCTCCGTCTCCTTCGAAGCTCGCTCCAAGCATTTTTTCTCCTTTCGCCAAATGCTCGTTTGGCGTTTTGAGATGTTACCAGACAGGCCAACTGCCCGGCAACCCCAGGGGGAAAAAGCACACAGGAAGGTGAAGCCATGTAGTTCGAACTCCTGAAATTGGCGAGTAATCGCTGAACCTCCAGGGTCATCCACCTGTCAGCAGAACTAGCCTCGTCGAGGGTCCCAATCCAGAGTTGAAAAAGCCTGCAAGTAAGGAAATCGCCCCGTCCCCACGACCTTGGCGTAAGGTACTGTGTGTTGAATTTACCCTCTCTGGCAGGGTGCAAAAGTTTCCATTGATGACAGATGCTTCCCAGACCACTGTCTGGCTAGTGAAGAAATCGAAAACAATGTCATAAATCTTGTTTCCCCACAAGGCAACGGAAAAAAGGTTTTCGAAAGAATTAAATGATTTGTTCTTTAAATACTAATTAACACTTCAATGGAGAAAAGTACTTCGACTAAAATATAATAATCACATAGATAATTTTCTTAGGTTTATTACAACACCAAACACGACCACCATAGTAAGAAAATAAAAAATTACTTCAAGTAAAATAAAATGATCAAGTAGGAAAACTTTTATGTTCTCCATAACACCAAAACGACCACCATAGTCAGAAAATATGGATCCCAAATTTAGCAGAAAAGGGGGCACATTAAAACTTAATTAAAACTTTAAACACCAACTTGTGTAAACAAAACTTTAAAAGAACTTAAAAAAATTGACCTTAAGGGTCAACTTAGCAAGGGATTAAACATTAAGCAACCAAGTTAAGAAAAAGTATTAACCAAACAAAAATTTAAATAGTTAACCAACTACCAAAAGTAAAAGAAGAAAAAATTAATTCTTCAAGCAACTTAAAAAAATCAGAGTTAACCAAAACTGTCAAGAAAACAAAATTAAATGACAACAATTACTTTTCAACAAATCAAAAAAACTTAAGTTCAACTACAAAATAAAAACAAATTAATCTTTAAGTCTGAAGCAGAAATAAGTTAAATCATTACAATTAAAACATTTTAATTCAGAACTGAAATATGTAATACATAACAATCCTCCCCCATTAACCAAAATTTTTCGGAAAAGAAACAATAACCTCTGACTTTACAAAACACATAAAAAGTTAAACCTAAGCAGTGGTGACAATGGCGAAAATAAAAGCAAATTAATCTTTAAGTCTGAAGCAGAAATAAGTTAAATCATTACAATTAAAACATTTTAATTCAGAACTGAAATATGTAATACATAACAATCCTCCCCCATTAACCAAAATTTTTCGGAAAAGAAACAATAACCTCTGACTTTACAAAACACATAAAAAGTTAAACCTAAGCAGTGGTGACAATGGCAGAATTTACTCATTACTTTAACCAGAGCCAGCTGTTAAACTGACGAAAGAATACTAAATACAAAAAAGATTTTACCAATTAACTTTTAAGTAAAACAAAATATTAACCCTACCACCGGAAACTCAGAATCAGAATCCACAATACTACTCACAACAAAACAAAACACTTCCAACTAGGCTTAAGCCTGAGAAATGTAAACCAACAATCAACTCTAATAAAAAAAATAATACCACAAACCTACGAGCAATACAATGAAACTTACAAATAAACACTCTAAAAACAGAGAGCTTTAACACGTGCAAAGGCGTGCTACTCAAAACAGGCCTTCAATAACAAGAAATTGAACAATCACCTGAGTGCAAACAAACTACCTTCACCCACCTCAAAAGGTGAAGCAAAACTAAATAAAAAACAAGACAAAAACTTCTACCCGAAACGAGATGCAAAAGTCCTCCTAAACCAAAGAAACACCCCAACACAGAAGTGAAAAACTACCAAGGTAAGTAATGTAACTTAGGTTATTCAAACAAGCCCACGAAGGATAAAACAAAATGAGTAGGCAAGTGTAATTGACCAAAACATAACATACACGTGTGAGCAAGAAATAACAACCAACTACTCAAAAATATTAAGCCGAAAGACACTAAGGCGTCCCTTAGTAAGGTAAACAAACAATTTCGAAACATTAACCTGAAGGAGAAACAAAGTGGACCAGCCACTAAGCTTTAAAAAAAAAACAGGATATGAAGAGCAGTAGGTTGCAATTCCTGACAAAATATGAACTAGATAAGGTCAAAACAACCTAAGTCAACAAAACAAATCATGCAGCGCAGCAAAAGAAATAAACAAACAAAACTAAATAAGAACTCTTACAAAATCTAGAACTTCAATTAAGGCAGAAACTTTCCTACCCTACCAATATGTACAACAGTATAAAGTTCAATTACTCGTTACAAATCCATGAGCATCTCTGGGCCTTAAATTGTAAGGCAATTGCGTAGTAGTGTCACTAGGTTGACCAGCAGAAGAACGATCTTGATCAGAGATCTCTAAAGTAGGAAATATAATTCTTGCTGGCACCTTGGTTAAACGATCAACATGTACCACCTGTCGTGTGTGTGGTTTAGTCACTAACTCTATCCTGAAGTTAACCTTTGATAACTTCTCAACAACTCGGTAAGGACCCTTGTTAAATTTACACAGCTTCCTAGCCGTTCCTGGCTGTACTACAGGAGTGTATAAGTAAACTGTATCACCTAGCTGTATGTCCTTATGATAAGCTTTTGACTCTCTAGTAGTTTCTTGTTTCTCAGCTGCAGTAGTTAAATTTGTCTTAACTACCTGAAATGATTTTTGCAGTCTGACGAGTAAATCTTTCGCATAAGTTTTAGTATCATCATAAGTCTTAAATTTAGACTGAGTCAACATATCCACTGGTAACGTTAAATCTCGGCCATACAAAAGAAACGCTGGGCACTCATCTAATGCCTGATGCTTCCCAGTTCTATGTCCTAATAAAGCAAATGGTAAATGCCTGTCCCAATCTTCTTGAGTTTCAGAGACCAAGTGACTTAATGAGTCAACAAGAGTTGCATTTAATCTTTCTACGACCCCATCTGATTGAGGATGATAACTTGTAGTGGTGTGTTTACAAATTCCTAATTTCTTATAAACTTCATTTATAGCCTGTGATATAAAATTAGTACCTCTGTCTGTGATTATATGTTGTGGTACTCCATGAGAAGCAATAAACAGCCCAAGCTTCTCAATTATGGTTTCAGATGAACAATTTTGTAAAGCATAAGCCTCTGGCCATCTCGTGAAATAGTCTGTGATAACCAATATGTATTTATGTCTAGAAAGTGTCATGGGCAGAGGGCCTACAATGTCCATGGCTATACGTTCAATAGGTCTATTAGCTATTGGAACTCTCATTAATGAAGCTTTGTGTGATGCCTTAAAACCACGTTTCTGTATACAAGAATGACAAGATTTCACATAATTAAGTATTTGCTTATGCATGTTTTTCCAAAAGAATGCTTTTTGAATTCTATGAAGGGTTCTATGAAAACCAGAATGAGCAGCTACAAGTGAATCATGATTTTGTTGCAGAATTTTTGGAACTAATGTTTTAGGTAACACTATTCTCTTTTGTTTTTGCCAACGAGCCTTAGGGTTTTTAAATTTACAATACCTGGTATCATTTTCAATGAAGAAGATCTGTGAAGGAGGTTTTGGAATTCTATTATTCTTTAAATCTTCTTTTATTTGTACACAATAAGGATCAAGATCTTGTTGTTCTTTAATGGTGTGTAGAAGATCAGGGGTGGTAGAAGTTTGTACTTGTTCAGCCACATTTACAGATCTGGATAAATAATCAGCAGTGGAATTTAATTTTCCTGGTTAATGAACAATTTTATAGTCATACTGAGATAACCCCATTATCCAGAGAGCAATCCTAGATGTTGGATCTTTTAACTTTAATACATGGGAAAGTGAAGCCTGATCACAATAAACTGTAAAACTTTTGCCTAAAAGATATTGCCTAAAATGAGCAGTAGCCCAAACAACAGCCAAAGCTTCCTTCTCCACAGTGCTATAATTAATTTCAGGACCCTTTAGTTTTCTACTGGCAAAACAGATAGGGTGTAAAAATTTATTCTCATCCTCCTGACCTAAAATGGCTCCTAGAGCATAATTTGAAGCGTCAGTACACAAAGCGAAGGGTTTTGTAAAATCTGGTAAAGCCAAAATAGGCTGAGTTAAAAGTTCAGCTTTTAAGTTGTCGAAAGCCTGTTGAGCCTCATCAGTCCATTTAAAGGTTACTTTATCTTTAGTCAGTTCAGTCAAAGGTAAGGCTTTGTGAGCAAAATTTTGAATAAATCTACGATATAATCCTACAAGACCTTTAAATCTTCTAACTTCCTTTCTATTTTTAGGCACCTGAAAACTACTGATAACCTTAAGGTTTTTATCATCAGGCTGCACTTTACCTTGAGATACTTTATAACCTAGATATGTAATTTGGTCTCTGAGAAAATTGCATTTAGAAGGTTTCAGTTTTAAGTTGTGTGCAGTAAGTCTATCAAATACAATTTTTAATTTGCTTAAATGTTCCTCGAAAGTATTTGAAGCTATCACTATGTCATCTATATAAATGCCTATCTGTAAAGGCGATAGATTTGCCAAAACTATTGACATCAGTCTCTGAAAGGAACTGGGCGCATTACGCATCCCAAATGGGACTCGCGTCCAATGATAATGGCCAGAAGGAGTAGTGAAACCACTTTTATAAATATTATTAGGGTGTATTTTCATTTGAAAGAAACCTGAAGTTAAATCTAATGTGGAAAAATAAGTAGCATTCCCCAAACCTTCAATCAATTCTGTCATGTTAGGTAATGGAAAACTATCCTCAACTGTTTTCTCATTCAATTTCCTAAAATCTGTTACTAAACGATAACTCCCATCTTGCTTTCTAACCAAAATCACCGGAGCAGAATATGCACTATCACTTTCTTCAATATTTTTTGCCTCTAACTGCTCAGCAATCTGCTTATCTAATTCTTGCCTTAAATGATAAGGAACTCTGTAAGGTTTCTGTCTGGCAGGAATGTTGTCTTTTAAATTAATGTTATGTAAAATTGTACCACAACCAGTAAGTTCAGTTACATAAAAAGCAAAAATGTTTTTGTACTGATCTAAAAGAATCAAAGTTCATGTTTCTGTTGTTCAGGTAAATGACTTAAGTCAAACTGACCTCCCCAGGGTTTAAACTGCTCACCAGTCTCAAGACTCGTAGAAAATACTGGCTGAATATCAGGTGTTTTAACATAAACAGGTGCCAAGGTGGCTAATTTCATACCTTTGTTAATGTGTACAATATCATGAGAGAAATTTGCCACTTTAATAAAAAAATTCATTTGTACGTTGTTTACTATTGACTGAACGTGCTACACTGAATTTGGCGTGCTGATGGTGAGGAAGAGGTTCAATAAGTACAGAAGGTTGAGAAAAAGGTAAAAGGGAAGTTGAAACTTTTAGAATATTTTCAGAGAAAGGAGGAAGTTTATGCTTTTTCACAGAATAGCAAAAGATATCATTAGTCGAGTTAGGTGACATGCAATTAATTGAAGCATCAGCACTTGGTGCAGACATGTGAAGGTGAAACTGCACCAATATGTGTGGACCTATCAAATTAGATGAACTGAAATCAATACAAAGTTTGTTTAGACTTAAAAAGTGTGTCCCTAAAAGTGCACCATATTGCTCAGATAAACTATCAATAATGAGAAATTCAGTTTGAAAAATCTGATCCTGAAATTTGACAGGTAACAAAACTTTCTCCTTAACTAACACTTTGTTGCTTGAAATGCCTTTTAAATAAGTTTCACATGTTTCAATTTTCACTTTCTTGCCAAAACATTGAATATACCTAGCATTTAGTATATTTACAGTAGCTCTTGAATCTAATAAAAATTTGAGTTTATTACCCAAAATTGAGCCATTTACTATAGGAAGAGGTGCTTCACCTAAGGAAACTGAATACACTGAAGGTATCTTCAAAAGGGCTTCATGGGATGAACTAAAGTTATTGATCTCCCTACCCCTTACTAGTTTAAATTCTGGTTAAAAACTGGAGCCTGAGGATTTAACTGAGTAGTGGTCCTTGAATTCACCTGCCCTGCAACCTGGTGTGCGTCGGGAGTTACTCTAGAATTTCCTAGCTGTTGAGCATTACCATACTGTCTTGTTCTAACATTGTTGTTAGGACCCTGAGCTATTTTTACCATACAATTCCTCGCTAAGTGGCCTAATCTATTACATCTATAACAACGAGGGCCAACCTGTCTACTCTTAGCTGTAGACTTAGACATCAGTGATTGAACTTGAGTTTGCAAGTTTTCTAACATGTTAGTTAAAGTAACTATGTTTTCCTGTTGTGCTTTAATTGCTGCCGTGAGTTCATCTTTGGAACTATTAGCCTGTGCAGCCTTAACTGTAACACCTGGAGTGGAAACTGCCTTCACTTCTACAGAGTGAACATTATTAAGCTCATCTGCATGGGTTTTAAACCAAACTTCTTCTTCTGCTATAACATGTTTTTAGCTGCTACATATGTTTTGTGGTTTTGTGGTAATAGCAGTCGCCTCAAATGTAAATGAAGACCCTCAAGAAAAACAGACAAGAGCAAATCAAGTCTCTGACTCTCCACAGTGGGATCTTCCACTTTATCGACAGGTACTGTTTTACAAGAGAGTGCCTCTATTCTAGCAGCAAACTGCCTAACACTTTCTCTAGGCTTCTGAAAGGCTTGAATTAATGCTCTAATATTAGCATGTAAATTTTGAACAGTAGCAAATCTGTCCTTTAAAGCCTCAACCACAATTTCCAACTTAGTCTCATTCTTGAGACGAGGGTTATTGCGAATAAACGCAGCAGCTTCTCCATCTAATTTCACACGAATAGCAGTCAACTTATCAGAGTCAGCCCAGCCTACATGTGCTGCAACTAAATTGACTCTGTCAAGAAAATCATTAAGTTGAGTAGTACCTTCTGCCCCAGTAAAAAAATAAACGCAGCAGCTTCCCCATCTAATTTTACACGAATAGCAGTCAACTTATCAGAGTCAGCCCAGCCTACATGTGCTGCCACTAAATTGACTCTGTCCAGAAAATCATTAAGCTGAGTAGTACCTTCTGTCCCAGTAAAAGTGGGAATTGACACCACGGGATCAGCCCCAAAAACTGAGATTCTATTTGCAGTAGGCTGAGGATTCCGACTCCCAGTTAAACGGTTAATTACAGGCATTCTAGTTGCCACTGGAGTTAAACTCTTCCTTTTTGTAGGCATATTAACCAGTTTAACTCATAAATGTGTAACACAATATAATACTACTAAATTAGTGTAAAAATGTAACACTGGTAAACAGTACAGCAAAATATATATAAGCAAAATAGTGTAGCTTAATTAAACAATTAACAGCACTTTTAACAAGTTCTCATAAAAATATTATACTATGAAACATCATACCATGAAATATTATTCATATCTATTATCAACATAAAGAAAATAATACCAGTAATTAATAATTACACTGCCACCACTCTTAGCAAAAGCAACTTTTAAAATTACACTGGACCAAAAATTTTAAATTAGAATACATGGCGCCTTTTTCGTGCATACCAGATACAAAATAAAATACAAATTGCATATAACAAAATTCGCGAGGTCACGGCACCATTTTCTTGTTGAGTTTTTTTTTCTTAAGAGTTTAAGTTTTAAAGTTAAATATCAAATGAAAGTCAAAATTTGGATAACCATTCTAAATCACATGAATAAGACAAATATTGAATGGGTGTAAAAGTCTGTGACATACATGATAACAACATATAAACTGTAAAAACTGGGTTTCGAATAAACAGTAAATAGTGACCAAAATGACACCAACAGAATAATTAAACATTGCGTTGTGAAACTTAAAATACTATTGGGTCCAGTGTTCTAAATTAAAAAGTGAAAACATTACAAGAGATGTGAAAATTAAATATAGGGTTTATTTAGAGATAACTGACTTAATACAAATTTTTACATAGGTGGCAGTGGTGAGGAAACAAAATAAACAAATTTTTCATACCGATTTTGACAATGGTAAGGGTACATGCCGATACGTGGATACAGAATCATGGCAGTAGACGTCAACAAAATTTACGGGTTTTGCCATTTCACTTGCTTTCTATAAGGAGAGAAAAGGAAAAAAAAAGTTAAGAAATGATTTTCACATTTGCGTCGCCCTCCAGAGGTGCCTTCTCTCATCCATTTCTTCCGACATCGTTCGTTCTATGATAACGCAGACAGCTACTCTCGTGGCTCACAGACAGTACTTTTCTCGTCGTCTCCACGTCTCTCCGTCTCCTTCGAAGCTCGCTCCAAGCCTTTTTTTTCCTTTCGCCAAATGCTCGTTTGGCGATTTGAGATGGTACGAGACAGGCCAACTGCCCGGCAACCCCAGGGGGAAAACGCACACAGGAAGGTGAAGCCATGTAGTTCGAACTCCTGAAATTGGCGAGTAATCGCTGAACCTCCAGGGTCATCCACCTGTCAGCAGAACTAGCCTCGTCGACGGGTCCCAGTCCAGTGTTGAAAAAGCCTGCAAGTAAGTAAATCGCCCCGTCCCCACGACCTTGGCGTAAGGTACTGTGTGTTGAATTTACCCTCTCTGGCAGGGTGCAAAGGTTTCCATTGATGACAGACGCTTCCCAGACCACTGTCTGGCGGGTGAAGAAATCGAAAACAATGTCATAAATCTTGTTTCCCGACAAGGCAACGGAAAAAAGGTTTTCGAAAGAATTAAAAGATTTGTTCTTTAAATACTAATTAACACTTCAATGGAGAAAAGTACTTCAATTAAAATATAATAATCACATAGATAATGTTCTGAGGTTTATTACAACACCAAACACGACCACGATAGTAAGAAAATAAAAAATTACTTCAAGTAAAATAAAATGATCAAGTAGGAAACATTTTATGTTCTCCACAACACCAAAACGACCACCATAGTCAGAAAATATGGATCCCAAATTTAGCAGAAAAGGGGGCACATTAAAACTTAATTTAAACTTTAAACACCAACTTGTGTAAACAAAACTTTAAAAGAACTTTAAAAAAAATTGACCTTAAGGGTCAACTTAACAAGAGATTAAACATTAAGCAACCAAGTTAGGAAAAAGTATTAACTAAACAAAAATTTAAATAGTTAACCAACTAACAAAAGTACAAGAGAAAAAATTAATTCTTCAAGCAACTTAAAAAAATTAGAGTTAACCAAAACTGTCAAGAAAACAAAATTAAATGACAACAATTACTTTTCAACAAGGCAAAAGAACTTAAGTTCAACTACAAAATAAAAACAAATTAATCTTTAAGTCTGAAGCAGAAATAAGTTAAATCATTACAATTAAAACATTTTAATTCACAACTGAAATATGTAATACATAACAATTTTCTTTTCCCGCCGTATGTTTAATTATTAGGTTATATTCCTGTAATTTGAGAGCCCACCTTATTAATCTGGGTGATAATTTTTTTCCAGAATAGAGTCTAGTGACCGCCGCGTGGTCGATATATACAGTTACTGGAGAACTTCCAAAAAACACACGAAATTTCTGTACTGCTGATAACACTGCGAGAGTTTCTCTTTCCGTTGCCGAATAGTTTCTCTGGGTTTCATTTAATGTTCGACTGAAAAAGGCCACGGGTTGACCATTTGGGGTAAGTACTGCGCCAATGGCGAAATCTGAAGCGTCCGCTGAAATCTCTAATCCTTTATCCCCCTCTGGAAATTTTAAGACAGGAGCTTGAGTCAATGCGTCTTTCAGTTTTTGAAACGCCAAGTTGGCTTCTGCTGACCACGAAAACCTAGCTTTCTTTCTTTTCAACTTTAGCAGCGGCTCAGCTATTTTTGCAAAGTCTTTAATGAAGGAACGATAGTATGAACACATCCCAAGAAACGACGATAATTTCTTCGCTGTTTTAGGAACAGGGTAATTTTTAATAGCTATTATTTTTGATTGATCCGTTTCGATTCCCTTTTGAGAAATTTTAAATCCTAAATAGCGTAACTCTTTTGCGGCAAATTTACATTTAGACGCATCTATCTTTAAACCAGCTTCAATTAACAATGAAAACACTTTTCTTAAATCTTGTAAGTGTTGCTCTAGATTACTACTCGTAATTATAATATCGTCTAAATATATGAACGTGCTTTTACCAAGGACCGGTCTTAAGACGATGTCCATACATCTTTGGAACGTTGCCGGCGCGCCGGATAAACCAAAAGGCATTCTAAGAAATGCGTACGTGCCAGACTTAGTTATGAACGCGGTTTTGTGGACGTCTTCGGGTTTTACCCCAATCTGAAAATAGTCACTCCTAAGATCTAACGTAGTCATGTATTTTGTAGACGAAATATTTCGAATTATTTCTTCGATTATCGTATAACGGATATACGGGATATTTTGTAACGGAATTTAACTTGCGATAATCTATAGCAAAACGCCATCGCTTCGGGTACGTAATCGGATAATCATTATTTTTCCTACATAATACAACTGGGCTAGCATAACTGCTAGAAATTGGCGGGATGATTTTATTCTTTAACATATCTTTAATATGATATTCAATTATTTCTTCTTTGACTTTGTGGTAGCGGTAGGGCTTTTGCCTAACTAGCTGAGCATCCCCCGTTTCTATGTTGTGATTAACGGCCTGTGTGAAACCCGGTACATCACTAAATAAATTCGAAAAGTCACTTACCAGGCCCTGGATTTTTTCTTTTTCTTCTGCCGGTAGATGCTGCAGTTCCAGCTGCGGGGGCTTATCATTCTTGGTTTCTATTGGTTTCATATTTAACGTCCACTCTCCCTCTTTGAAATCAATTTTTGCTTCTGCCAAACTAAAAAATTCCACACCTAGAATAATACATGTTTGCAGGTTTCGCACAATATAAAATAAAATTTTTACCTGCTCGTCGTTGATACGCACGAACAAGGGTACTTTGCCTAAACAGCTACACTTCTCCCCTTGGGCCGCTATGACATCCGTGTCTCTTGCACTAAAAATTCTGTAACGGCGAAAGTGCTTCTTGAAAAATCTCTCCGAAATAAAGCTGCTTTGGGCTCCTGTATCTAAGAGAGCCGTCGCCGGTATGTTGTTAATTAGAACTTCAATCTTCGGTAAACTCAAATTCTTCACGACCACGGTGTTTAAATTGATTGTGGAAGGGTTTTGCGCTGTTTCGGACTTCTTCACCTTCCTCGAAGAAATCCATCTTAGTTTAAATTCTTCTTATTCTGGTTGCCCTCGAAATCTTTGCTTGTTCCTCTATTGAATTCCCTTCGTTCGCCGCTCGATTTAGGAGACACAACTTTCTTCGGCCATTGCTTCGCCTTATTCCCGTAACTTTGATTTTGCTTCTGCTGGGGTCTTGGCGAACTCCACTGACTTCTTCGCTCAAATTGGCGACGTCGGTCGTTGTCCGCTGTTCTTCGGCTTTCAAATTGTACTGCGAGCTCAAATAATCTGTCTAACGTCGTTGGGTTTCTTAGCTCGATGAAATCTTGAATTTGGGGCAGTAGCCTAGGAAGTATAATTTGAATAAATTCAGGATCCGGGCGATTTCCATACAAAAGCTTGAAAACTTAAATTTTTCTCAAAATAAAATTTGACAAATCTTCTATTTTTTCTTGATATCGGCTAAAAAGTTCCGCTTCCAGTCTGGCTCGATCTCGTACTACAGGAAATGCTTTCACCAAGGAATTTTTGAAATTTTCATACGTATATGTGGGGCTTCCTGGTTCCCCCAAGAGATTCTTTCTAATGCACTTGGACCAACTTAGTGCTTGGCCCTTCAAAGCACTGGTAGCAAGAGCGACTTTCTGAAATTCGTGAACTGGATATAGCATAAAGTGGGAGTCTAGCTTTTCCAGGAAATTAATTACGGCTGTCTTGCTGTCAAAACTTGCCGCTGGCTTCATGGCTGCTCGCATGCTTTGTACGATGTAGCCAAATTCTTCTAAGCCAGGAGGTGTTATCTCAGGATTCTGGACAGGTACAGCGGGTATCTCAGGTTCGTCTTCTTGTCTTTGAGGCCATCCTCTTATTTTTCTTCGGGCGCCAGTGTCAGGACTGAGTGATCTGTGCATGTGTTTGGCAAACATTTTGAAGTAAGTCCTTAAAGTCCTAAAGTCCTGATCTGGAACAGGGAGCTGAAATCAGCTATGTTCTGGTGTAGATACTGTGCTGAAGAATAACTGCACTTGAAAGGGATTTAAAATCCTCTTTTATTAAATCAATATTATTTACGCTTCCCAACTCGGGAGGGATACAGAAAGTAAAAGACTACACTTGGGCCTAAATGAACAATCAGGTAAATTTAAACTAAAGATAAATAGAAATGTAATTAAACTTTGCTCACAGAGCTAATTCGCGGATTTGGCCTCTAACTAAACGGTGCGTAGCAAGATATACTAATACTTGCGCACTTCAATTTATTTCAATAATAATTTATTTCAATTTATTTCAATAAGCAATTCTAGAATAGATTAAGCATGATTTAATTCGCAGTCATAAAAGAAGGCGTTATCTTTACTGTTGCGAAACTTAGTTTCTCTAGATTGGCAACAAATCCACTATTCTAAGTTTCAAATGTCAAGAAATAGGGCTGCCATGGGAAAAATGATTAGGTTTAGCCGCACTTAAACAACTTTTAAATTGTTGGTAATTCTACAAATCTTGCATGCAGATTTACTAAAGGCATAAAAACTGTAACCGGAAGATAAGAACAACTTAATTCAACCATTTTTAAAAAGCGCAAAAATGCACAATTTACAAACATTAAGAATAAATAAACTGAGCTCACGGAGCCGAGTAACAGAGTGAATATATGTATACTTTTAGTGCTGCCGATTGCAACCAAAATAGGAGGTGCACATGTAGATGTTAAAGCAGTCCTATGTACAAAATATCAAAGTTCTGAGACTATTCGTTTTTCAATTATGCGAGATACATACATTTCGCACAAACTCCGCGAAAAGATGTTTTCAGAATCCATTTTAAATCAGTTTTATAATTGTTTTTGTGGGAAAAAGCGTCCTTTATTTTGTCCTTACGTTTAGATATCACGCAAAAACATCGTTAAATTGCATTCGATAGCGATCAAAATGGATATTTTGTTGAAATATGACACCCGAAATGTTTCGCGATTACAATACTTCATTTTTACTTCGTAGAAGGAAGTTAAAAGTGCTATGAAATAAATATCAGATATAACGATAGTGGTGTCAAAAATCAAAATTCAGAAGAGCCCGTTTGTATCCGAATGAATATTGAATCCATAGCAATGACTATGGTTTCATGTCTTTCTCGTACGAAATTTGCACACGAGAGGGTTTCTACTAGGAAGACGTGAATGAAAGCTTTATTTTTATGTGGCAGATAGCCGTCAAATTCTCTCTTACAGCTAAACAAATATTTTCCAGTATCGTTACTTGCACGACCATTTTTTGGTTCATTCAGAACTTCACCGTCTATCATCTGAAAATAAGAAAAGGGTCGTCAGTTTCCTTCTTTGAAAATTCAATGACTGCTCAATTAATAAAATAGTGTAAAATTATTCAAAATGCTGTGAATAGCTAAGAAATTTATTTAGATCAACATAGAATTACATAACTTCTGGTAATTGATTTCCATGTTTTGAATTGCACCTTTATCTACACGTAATAAAACATTTCTGTCACGAATCTAAGCTTAAAATACTTTTATTATAGTAGGTTATTCCTCTTGTAAAATGCTTAACAAAATGTTTGATTATGTGTTCCAAAATTTTCGCAGCCATAGATGTTCTTTGGTTAACTTGAGGAAACAGACAGTTGGCGTCCTTGAAGCAAAATGGAAGAAACTTCTTGAAATCTTGCGCACCATTTGGCACATGGATATGAGAGTTAAAAGTTAATAGATTAGCATAGTTTTCAACTTCAACGAACGACAGGCTGTGGTTTTCTATATGCATAATTTTAATAGAGGTTGTGTCCTATACAAACTTCTCTTCGAAGACATTCCATCCTTTAGGTAGATAGCCCTTGTGTGCTGACGGATCACACCCATCTAGAGACCTAAGTCTTGCGTTGCAATACACTGGGAAATGAACGGCGAATGAATAAAATATTGCATTAAAACCAAAGATTTTACAATCCTTCTATTCGACACACCGCACTATTCCAGGGAAAGATGAGCTTAAATTTTTTTAAATAATTTCGTCACTACGAAATTTATTTTATGAGCATTACATAAAATAAATCTAAATAATTTGCCATAATCGAGCTAGGGATTTAAACAGTTACTCTTCTGTCATATTTTTAAACAGTTACTCTTCTGTCATATTTTTGACAATTTTTATTTGATACTGAATCCTCATTTTATTATTAATTGCGAATAAAATGCTAAACTTACGTGTGATCAAAGGCAGCATATACATGGCTGGGAAGATACATCCATTTATAGTTCTAACAGCTGCAAAAGCCATAAAATCTTTCACAAGTATTGACGAAATTTCAGTGACGGCTGCCAAGCAAACCAATCCGGTATAAGTTGCCTTTCTTCCGAATCTAAGATTTAGAAATGTAGATAAAACGTCATATTATTATATTGCTATAAATAATATACTTATTTAATCTTAAAGTAAATTTAAAACTCTTCATTTTTTACAGAATTAATACGAATCAAAATTATTATACTAAAAAATACCAAATTACACACTTCTGATCTTCATTACTTGACAATTATAAAACCTAGCCGTGGATGGTAATACTGATTAACCCGAAATCGTCATCGTTAATGAAATTTTAAACAAAATTGCAAAAATTCAAGGCAGTTGCAATATACCAGTGATCGTAATTAAATCGGCATGTTCAGATGTAATCAGTATATGGATCATTCCACAATGGGTTGCTTAATCAGTTTATGCAGGGTGGAGTGTTAAACGTTATCCATTTTCAGATTAGGAATATATATTGATCGCACACAGCGTTAAAGAAGACTGTTAACGGTCAAGTAAGTACGTATCCTCTGTTTACAAAAGTGGTATCTTTTCTGTAATACGGCATCGTCATCATAATTAAAGCATTTTCGCCATCTCCTAGGTGCCTGTGAAAGGCAATGATGGGGTATGAGTATCACACATCCACGAAAAACATTTTTGGGGGGAGGATTGATGTTAGGAAGGTTGTGAGTAATAATGACTTACGTAAGCATGCTCTGTTATTTTTACTGTACAAATCTGTTGTCCCGCTTTTAAAATATGTAATATCAAGTGCAGCATAGTGTGCATACAAAAAACAAAAAGAAAAAAAGATGGAGATTATTTTATACTCTTATGCATGTGGGAAATTAGAACCGCCAGCTAGGTGACGTCATCTGCCGCCAGCCCAGCGCAACGCAAAACAGCTCAGACGAGTTCCAGAAGTGGACGAGAACAGACGTGTTCTCTGTAAGCTGACATTGACTTGCCTTCCAGGAAGCTTCAGGAGGGATGATGTCCCAGTGGTGTTATAGAACCTACCAGCATTTGTGAATCCTGATCTTGTTCCCAAGATTCGACAAGATAAGCCAAACTGTGAACTGTTGATTATTACATGAACAATTCATGGACTATTCTTAGTCGTGGGGTTACCTTTACCTTTAGTTATGTCAATTTATCATGTTATCATCTCATCTTTTATCATCTTTCATTCATACTAGTAATTTCATAATAAATTTACTTTATACTTATCTTGTGCTCTTGATCCTGTAATCCTACATGCATGTTAGCCTCAGGATGATTCTCTTAAAATCTATTATGTGTATCTTTTTGAGTTATTTATTAAGACAGAAATTCACAACCAACAGCATCAAAATACATTTTTCTACTTATCTTTTTTAAAAAGTGCATGAGTAATTCATATCGTCTGTTGCCATGATTACATTCTTTATCTCACGTTTTTATTATTACAAATGTTTTGAGTATCTTTTAATATGACGCAATCTGGCGGTAGATTGTGGAAATTGCTAACAAGCATTAATTCAAAATATCTGGTAGGAAGAGCTTTCCTGAAAATAGACTGAAAGTAGACTTAAAACAAAAACAAACAAAAAAAAGCATTTCAGACATTTATCATACAATTTAAAAGCGTTGCGAATTTAAATAAAAGGAAATAATGTGAATGCATGCAGAGGAAACACAAGCAATGCATACTGGAAGATAATGTGTGTAATCCAAACATTAAGTACTTGTTATAGTTACATAGGATGATCTAAAGTACCTGCTAATTGTCTTTCTATCTTGAATTCACTCGAGCCGATGAACAGTGTGTTCACTAAGCAGTTGCAAACTATCCACTGTGGAGCTTCGCAAATGCATTGGCAGATTGTCTTTCAATTTTGCCTGAACTCCAACACTTCTGTGATCAACACCATTTTTCAAATAGCCCCGTAGTGAAAAACAAAGAAGACTGTGGTGATATTTGTGGATAGCCAGGAAAAGAACGACTAATGACCTACTGACTTGTGAAATGTAGGAAGCAAACGTATTGCCAGCTCTCGAAGTGACAATTCACTAATTTCATTTATAATATAAGGTAACCAAAAATGTTCTTGTCGTTTGTAATCATCAGAAACTGACAGACATCCAGCGCATGGTCCTAAACGTTACGTCTCGAAATAATCTCCATCAGTATCTATCAGCATTTGTCAATGTTTTTGCAGTTGTGAAATGTCCTCGCCATAAAACTCGTGGATCATGGATGCAAAGAATTTAAGTGCGTTCCGCAAGTCTGCTGCATTATCGAAGGATTCTCTACTCGTGAGCATTCGATAAAATGTGCATGCGTTGCGATGTCGAGACAGCAACAACAAACACATTATCATTTGTCGTTCTTTGTGGGCTGTCGACAACTGTTTGGGTACCCACATGATCAACTTATATACATTCGTAAAACAACTTATGTACCTTTATTTTTGTACTCTACGTTTAACGCAAAGTGGTGTTTAATTAATATTCTTTAACTATCCTCTTCCCTGGTGAATCTTTTCCCGTATCTTTAGAAAAATGTACGTTTAAATTCTTTTGGAGTCTTTGCAGATTTTTTTTCTTTGTTGTCTTAAATTTTGGATTCAAGCCTTTATACTGGTTACAGCCATTTCACAGTTAGTTTTAGTTATAAATTATAAAACAGGCTTACTTACCATTAAGCTGAATAAATCAATATTAAATGTTTATGATTATATTTAATAATAGCAAAGAAATTTCATAAATTTATTTTAATTGCCTGAAAACTGAACAGAATATCAATTTTGCATTCAGCTTTTTTATAACATTAACTGCCGCTGTTTAAAAGAATGTAATTCAGCAAATCAGTTACAAATTTTCATTAGAGATATAGTATGCCTAGACGAAGGAAAAACACATAACAATGTATGGTCGAAAATGCTTTCCTGGCGCGATAGTGACGACACAAAACGCAAGAAAGGAAGGACAGGAATTATAGAAAAAATGAGAATATATGTTTATTATGCTTAGTGCAAGAACACTAAGGAATAGAAACAAAAACTGACGATCGTTATCAAAGATGATGTTCGAAATTACATTTGAAATGTATCCTCAACATAGAATCGGCAAGTGTGGTTCAGTGCATTGGCTAGCTGTATCGCCAGACTCACATGCATTGACTTCTTACTCTGGTGGTACGTCATACTGGTGTACGTCAAGATACTGGTGTACGAAACCCCAGTTAGAAGTGCTGAGGAAATTCTTGCACGCAGAACATGAGATCTTCAATACGCCGGAGATGTAAGTCTTGTATCAGGGCCCTTGGGCGTAATTTCGAACACCTTCTTTAATAACGATCATTGCTTACTTTTCTTCTTATTTCTTGATTTTTGCTGTATACCCCGCCCGTCGACGATAGATATATATATATTATATCTATGAATAAATACAGAGCAAAAGACAGTTCAGAGCCAATACAGTTGTGCAATGATAGTCGCAACAAGTGATGGTAAATAAATTCAAAATAAAATAAAAACTAAATATGTCTAAAATCCATCCGATATTCATTCTGGAATAAGCCACATGCAAAAACCAAAAAGCAGAAGCACAGTGGTAAACCTCAAGAAACCGATGACCAAAACTTGCGAAACCAAAAATGGAAAAAAATATTTATATTTTTCACTGAATTGTCATCAGGGGGTTTCGGCAATACATAGATTGCCGAAATAGAGGCAGCGATGAACTCAAGTCACTCATTCCAGCCTCCCGCACTCATTCCAGCACATTTCATCATTGGTACTGAAATAAAACGAGTTCCTGAACCTAATGTTATCGATGAAAAAATTACCATGCGAAAGCCAAGTTACAATTGAGAAATAAATGTAGGAGACCCATGACTAACATGAAAATTGGAGATATAGTGTTGATTAAAGAGGAGAACTCACGTTCCTTAGAGTGGACTATGGCTCGAATTATATAAGTTTATCCCGGCACTAATGTAAAGATCCGAGTTGTCAAATTAAAAACTACCAGTGGTAAACTAATTAGACCAATACACAAACTCGTACTACTAATGACTGAGAACTGAACTACATAGTACTTTATTTCTTATTTACGATTTTAATTAAGTTTTGCTTTGTTTTATAGTTTAGATTATTTCTACATTACTGATTTATGTGAAAAACGCTCATTCATTATAAGTTTGTATAAGTGTTATACTTGGCGATTTGTAAAACTACATAAGTATGCATATTTTATTTCATGTTGTAAGACCCTCTGGTCTATCTTCTAATGTAACAGCTGAACGACGTGTAGAAACCACACAGGAGAAGGGTAAAAAGAATCCTTTATTAACTGATTTAAAACTCACAATGCGTCGACTTAACGCTAACATACTATGCTTCTTTCGAGTGGTAACTCAGATAATAAGAACTAAAGTAAACTTTTCCGTTTCCGAAACTCTTGGACAACCTGTAAAAGCAATTGCCAATATTTAAGTTCTCCTCTTTAATTCCAAATCAGCAAGACGCCATATTGTCATTCTTGCGCTTACTTCACACAAAATTCCGCACCCCTCCGAAATGGACACTCCTATTCCCGCATTGGCTGAAACAGAATCGCAAACTAGTAGAAGTTTGAAAGCCCTGCCATACAGAGGTGCAACCCAGTAACCTACTTTTCAAAATTTATTTAGGCTGTCACACCGCAGCACTTTCAGGTAGGAAGCTTTTTCATTCTCTTTAGTTATTTTTTATGCAATTATCCATCATTTTTAGCAATTTTATACAACTTTCTCCTCAGATGGGCGCATTTATTTTTCATTTCCGTTTTACTTTAAAAAAAAGTATTTTTATTTAGTACGCATTCGAACCGGGCCTCTTTTAGATTTTACTTATGACAAACTTTTTTTCAACAAAAAATTTGAGCTTTAAGCTTGTTATTAATCCTGCATTTTGTTTTTAATTATTGATTATTTATGTTTACTTTTTTAATTATTTTTTCCGTTGAGTATAAATGATTTCTTTTGGCATTACATATATGCTTTTCCTCATTTCATTTTTTTCTATTAGTGTTCGGACAACAAAAACGTATAGGGAAAAGAGACAAATTCAGTGAGAGCCTCAGACAAAGGTTTAGTTTATTGAAGAAATTTACAAAAAATGTTTAGAAAAATACAAACACGTTTTCTAGTAGTCGATAGAGGTCTCAATGGATTTGTCGGGCCGAAACT
The DNA here is from genome assembly GCA_000611955.2 of Stegodyphus mimosarum. Lineage (NCBI taxonomy): Eukaryota > Metazoa > Arthropoda > Arachnida > Araneae > Eresidae > Stegodyphus > Stegodyphus mimosarum. Next base: position 253,573 of record KK115515.1, read on the forward strand.
CGTTTTTGATTGTTCAGTTAATTGACTTCGTTCAAAGCTTCAGAACACTTTTCCCTTGACAAGTTCTGTTTGGAACTTTGAATAAAAAAAATTAACTTTGGTTTACAGTAGTTTTTGTATATATATTTAAAATTTTCTTTTAATTCCTCTGTTCCAAATGTTTATTGATGATTATTTACAAGTTCATAAAATAAGGAATGGGTAAGGGATCAATGTTCTTATTATCATTGAATAATTTTCATATATATATATATATACATAAATTTACGACCTATTGGTGAAGTGATATAACTTAATTCAAGCAAGAGTTTCAATACATGAAAAAGGTTTTTTTTTATGAATGAAAACAAACATGCTCTGACCTGTCTGAGATATATCCACATACGGGATTTCCAACAATGGCACCAACAGTCTGAAGCATAAAAGTTAAGCTAACATAATGATTGTCACTGCAAACTAGATTCCACTAAATTAAACGAAAACATATGTTACACAATTTAACATTTTATATGTGATGTTTCAACCATAAAAAAAGAAAAATTACACTTTGCATTATAATTTGTTTTGTATAGATGCCATATATTTAAGTGGAAATTGAAGAAAGAGATTTAGAATAATCATAAATTAAATTTGATACATAGACCTTTGCATTTCATAATTAATAAAAAGAAAAATAACTATGAATATTACATATTTCTCCCACAATACATTTGTCAATAGTTTTATAAAATACCTCTTGCCTGTGCTTAGTATTTAATGCAAACCTAAATGTGTATGAATCTTAATATTCTACGAAAAATCATTTAGAGAATTAAGTAAAAAATTCTTCAAATAAGTTCGGACTCAGTGCTCTAAAAATGAATTAATTTAAAAATTTATATAGCAAAAATATTTTTATTCTCTTGAATATTCTGTTCATAAAATACATTTTAACCACATATTTATTCTATAAAACATTTTACTCTACTTTTTAAAATGCGAGCTTCGTCTTAATCCTTTTTATGACAGCATCTTTATAAATTGTACTCCTTTACGTTATTCAAACTAATATAGAGCGGTAGTTTAAAGCGTTTTATATCTTAGAAAATAAGTTAAACATTTACTGTGACATATTTAAAATAATATACATATTTAAAGTTACATATTTAGTATAATATAAATGTATTAATAATAGATATTGTAATGATATTTGTTCAATGATTTAAAGGCCTTTTCTATGCTTTGCAATATACACATAGTACAAATCGTTCCTTGGAAATATCTTGTAAAAATATTCTATTATATTTACTATCGTTTATGAATTATAATTTATTTAAAAGTAGGTAACAAATCTCAAAAAGCGTAAGAAGTAATTTAAGAAATAGATCTCTAAGTATGAAAGCTGAAAGGAATGTTTTCACACTTACCTGACTAGCTGCCGTATAGTCGTAATAAGATTTATCATACTGCCAGCCCTCTGAGCAAGGTCGAGCTTGTGAATTGTTGACAATCGTGAAACTCTCAGAGTTTAGATATTCCGTGTAGTTTATGTCGTGCATAGCACATGACGGGTTGCTTTGTGGTCTGATAAGAGCTTTTTGTTGCTGCAGGCTTAAGTTGGAGGATGCAACGTCAGCTACGAGACACCAGTGATCGGGAGTAGATAACATAAAGTATATGTCCATTGCAAACCAAGGAATCAGGCATAATGAAGGAACAAGTATAAAAAACAATAAATGCTTTTGATATGGTCCGTAACCTCCAACTTCTTTTAAGATATCATCGAACTCCATTTGTATTGAATTTACTAAAAAAATGAAAACAAACACTGCACGTAAAAATTATCAAGTCAGCGTATTAAAAAAAAGTAACAATAACTGGAATCCTTTTCTAAAACTTTCTCAAGATACTATGAAGAAAATGTTTTCTTTACTTGACTGAAGCACTTCTTTCATCAATTATTAACTATATAAAATTGTAGTTCATTGTATTGACAGGATAAGGCTTATTCTAAGGATAGACCTCATATTTTAGCATCGATCGTTCCATCTTGACTGTTCTTCAAGCAAAGGCAGAAAACCCTTTTCCCACTTCTTCCATTGTGACTCGTGACGCAAGGAAAACGTCGGCGCTAAATCCCCAAACGCGGAAGGAGGTCATGTGACATCTGAGCTGCGTGTGATGTGATGTCACATCAGAGTTTACGCACATTACGTTGAGTAAATTTTTGTGTATGAACAGAAACATCCTTGCGAGATTTGGGTTTCTGAAGCAGAGAAATTCTTAATTGAAATATTACATTTTTCTTTTAATCTTAACCTTTTATCACGGATATCTTTCTAATACATCAAATACACTGCTTGTTTATTTTGAAATACTGACAAATATATGAGATGTTAATCTTAAATTTTATTATGCTAATACTTTTAATACTTTTCACCAATTTACTAACATTTTAAGCTTTAATTTCTAAATAGTATTAGGAAACAAATTCGTACCTACTTCCCAAGATATTACTTAATCCTACAAAGGATGAATTTTAAATTACACTCCTTTTTTTTAACGTCCCTTTACGAAGTAAAGTAAGTTTTGTAATCACGAAAAATTTCGGGTATCATATTTCTCATATTTCAACGATGGAACGATGTTTTTCTGTGACATCTTTACGCATGAACAGAAAAAACGACTGTTTTTGCCAAAAAGGATTATACAAAGGATTTAAAATGGATTCAGAAGATACTTTTTTTCCTTGACGTCTGTACGGACTATGTATGTTTCTCGCATAACTCAAGAACGAGTAGCCGTAGAACGTTAATATTTTGCATTATGTGACTGCGATAACATATAGCTGTGCACCTTCCTTTTCCATTGCAATCGACTGCACCAGTCTTATATATATATATATATATTCCCAATTTGTACCTGACTCGGCAAGCTTAGTTTTTGTATTCTTATATGTTGGTAATTTGTACATTTTTTGCTTTGGAGATGAACGAATTAAAACCTTAACCGGAACGTAAAAACCATATAATTCGATGGCTTTAATTAATCTGCATGCAATAGTTGCAGATTTATCAATAATTTAAAAGTGGCGATTTAAGCCTTACGAACCGCCATTTGTTTACATTTGAAACTTAGTAGAATACCGAATTAAGTCAGTTTCTGCACTTTCAGTGTTTCAGTGTCTTTTTGCCGAGTGGGACCAAATGTAAACCTTTGGTTTTATACACTGAAAAACCTGTCTTCTTTCCCGCCAACCGAATTGCTTCGTTTTGCGTAGAAACTCAATTTTAATTGTTTTTATTTAACTGTTTTAACTGTATTAGGCGTTTTATGTGTTTTTATATTTTTCATTTTTTGATGAAGATGTTTTGAGTTTTTATGTATTTTTGCCTTGCCACGAAGTGAGAACTGAATTAATTGAATGAGAATTAGATCTCTATGGAAATGCGAGGAAATAAATTTAAATGGAATGTAGGAAAAAATATGTATAATTTAATAGGCCATCGAAGGAAGTCATGTGTTGTTCACATTAGATGTTTTATAATAAGTGTGATTTCCTTTACGAAGCTTGACCATATGCTCTTTGGTAGCATAAACTAGTATCAAACAACTAACAGACTTGGAACGAATTATTGCTGTACCTGAAGTTAGAGACAGAGTCTTGAGAAAGTTAAAATAACCTTCTTATGAATTCAGAACTTTAACATAAACCACTTCTCTTGTTCTTGACCACCTCTTGTTGCGATGTAACTTCAAGTACCAGTCAAATTGAAATTAAACTTAACTTAGCAATCAAAGATTAGAGAATTTAATTTTAAACTAAGTTGTCTCGGAAATTTTCTTCGTTACGATTTACTTGACGGCAGCTAAAACGCAAAGCAAAATAATTACAATGATCTCAGAGTTGGGGAAATCTAGTAACGTAGCCTCGAGAGGCATAAACACGCTTTCTTACAATCCAAAATTTCGACATAAATGTTTTCTAAATTAATTTACATTTCTGGCGAGGAAACGGAAAAGGTAAGGGATAGTAAAGGCGGAAATTATGAATAACTGGTTAACGCAAAATAATCTTACAATGGCAGTTAGAGTCATTAAGCACTAACCAGCTTGGGCGGCAATTGTACATTAACAGTAAGACATTCTTTTATTATTGCATTAGCTTATGCAGAAACCGAAACTAAATAAAACGATGCCTGTAATGGCGCTGTTAAATTTTTTACAGGTGTGGAGTTCGTTTTCCATCCTCCTGTACAAAGACATGAACAGTAGTTCGGTCTAGGGTTGGAACCTCAGCGAACGGGCTGGCTGCATAAGCGTTTCGTGATCTTCCGCATGTGTAACGTATAAACGAGCCAGTTTTCTCTCTCCTTAGGCTGATAGCCCACGTGTTGCTTTGCCATAATTAAATACAACAAACATATTTCGAGATGTTATTATTTTCATTTTCAATGCACCTGTCTCTAATAAAATGATGTACACCAGTTCCAGGTACACTTCGCAAAAAAGGGGGGGACAGTTTTTTCCCCTTTTCTACTGGGCCGATTGATGAAATTCAAATTGCGTTTTTCATACCTCGAAAACGCTACTTAGCATACATATATTATATATAGCATTGTTCTGATAAAAGTGTTTTGACACAAAATCGGACTTTTCCTGAAATGACATATCGATTTGTTTTGCATATTTTGATTCTACGATTCAAATTATGCCTAAATATTAAATTTTGTAAAATTTCGTGCGAAATTTACGAAGAAATTTAAAAAGTTATCTCGCAGCATTTTTGCAGTTCAGTTCGTGCTAAGAGAAATTCACTTGGCGAACTTCTTAATTTATAGCAACCTATTTTCCTTTCATTTTTTATTCATTGTACACGAGCGGAAAAAAAGGTCTCGTTCATAACTTTGAAATAATTTTAACAGAGTCCAAAAACCACATATGGTGTTATTATCGCTTGCATAATATGTAAATTAGCTTGGGAAATTTTGAATAAAAAACTCTTCATTTTTTGCTGGTGTGCCTAGGATGTTAAACATTTTATACGTTATAATATAAAATGTTTTTCGAATAATATATAAACATATTTAAAAGTAAAAATTTTGAAAATAAATCATAAAAAAATATGCGAATTATATTTGGATTAAGCCTAAATTTCGAATTCTAGAAGAAGGAATCAAGTAAATTTAATAAAAAAGAGATATTAAATAATATGTGAAATTCAATTAACACTGAAGAGCTAAAATTTTGAGAGCTAATTTTTTAAAAACTACTCGTGCGAATTTTACAAAACTTGGCAGTTTGGCATAATTTGAATCGTTGAATCGAAAAAAAAAATGGCATGCCATTTCAGAAAAAGTCCAATTGTGTGTCAAAATACTTATATTAGAACAATGCTAAATATAAATCTAATACATATCCTATGTCGCGCTTTCGAAACATGAAAAACGCAAGCTGAATTTTATCAATCGGCCCAGTAGAACGGGAGATAAAAGAGCTGTCCCTTTTTTTTTGCACAGTGTACGTGCATTTCGCTTCATATTGAGGTTATGGACACTGTTCTGTTGCAAAAAGTAATAAATTTCTAAATAAGAAAATTTTAAGTGGCTAGCGCCACCGTTACATTGCTAAGCTTTTAAATGCAACTTATGGAATAGATTCATAAACGAATATATTTACGTATAATTAACTTTCAAAAAACTTCATTCGTGGTGATAATTATTTATGCCATCTGATTTTTAGCTTGAATAGCAAATTCGTCTCGAAACTTGATTTCACGTTGATCCCTTTAACGCGTTTTGGTTCACTTTGAATTCAAATCTGTTGCCATTCGAAAAAACAAAAAGTTATTACTTTTCATATATAATCTATTATTAATCAATAAATTAAACAATCTGGTTCTAACGAAAGTTTTCCACCAAAAACATTCTTAATAAAGTTAGAAAAAATCATGAAAGTAGTGTCGTTAGTACGAATAGTAGTCACTACCTAAATCTATAATTTTTCTGCCAACGTTTTGGTAGTTTTCCAAAGCCTTCGGCCTAGAAACTTGGTGGCCGAGAGTCTAAAAACAGATCAACTTTATTTCGGATATCCTGTGCAGAGTGGAGGACAGCACAAACAAGATTTAGCTGCAGGTGTGAAAAAAGGTAGAAGTCCGAAGGAGCGATCGGGGCTATATGGTGGGTTATGGCAATATATCCCATTCGAGTCCTTACAGAGTCCAGCCGGTGAACGCAGAGAGATGTTGTCTTGCATTATCTTGATGGAGCATTACCTTTTTGGCGCCAGAACTCAGTTCGACGTTTTCCTTTTATAGCAGCGTCAATACGAACTAGCATATTCCTTTATATCTCACTGTCGACGGTTTTACCTTTTTCCAGATACTCGTTGGAGATAATACCACGGCAATACCACAAGGTACAAAACGTGATCTTTTTGTTAGTCAAATTGCGCTTGACGATGCTGCCGACGGTATCACCTTACGTAGACCAACCCCCTTCGCAGCCTATATGGTTGAAGTTAATCCACTTTTCATCACAAGTGACGATCCGCTCTAGAAGTTTGTCCTTGCATTGATATTCGAGAAAATTAGTGCAATTTCGGACACGTCTGTTCTCATCTGCTTGAGTCAGTTCATGCGGCATCCAGCGATTGAACTTGTACGTCAAGCTTGTGCAATACATAGCGAGAGTAATGGACATGGCACTAACGTCTAACATGTTAAGAAGCTCTCCCGAGTAGTTGCATACTAATCTTCTTCCCTAAGTTCTCAGTGGCGAGCCTCATCAACATCGGAAGGCCGGCCAGAGCTCTCTGCTTTCGGAATGTAACAGTCCTTGTTTCTGAATTTTCGGTATCAAACATTTGCAGTGTCATATGATGCAACATTAGTACCTGAAGCTGTCCACATCATTTGGTGACATTCTGTAGCTGACTTTTTGCAACAGAACTGGAGGTAAATGATGGTTCTAATCTGGTAACGTTTAAGACACCTTAATGATAACGATATTTTTTTCAGAAACTTCACTCACAGTGTTCTAAAGCAAGTTTCTTTCTTTCGAATGCCCAAAAGTGTTTTGACAAATTATGATTAAACACGCCAACCCAAATTATTTTGCGCAGACGTTATTTTTCGGTGGCCGGAAACTTTCGCTAAAATGCGATATTTAAAAGGAAAAAAAGATACAGTTCTTAAGAAGATTATAGCTTCACTTTTTAATTTGATTGCTTAAAAAAATTCCTTTAATTTATTATATATGTAATTAAAAACATTAAATAATTTTATAGAATTACATTGCATATTTTCTTTCAATTTTTACATACACAGAAGAACAATGTTGGTTTAAATGCATATTCAGGCTAATATCTTATAAAATGTTTTGCTATTCCAATTGAGCCATTTCTGTTGATAATCTCTAGTGATAACTATATTATAATTTTAAAAGAGATTTTTGATTGAGTATTAAAATATGATCCCTTTCAGACTTTTTTCACTAAATAGGACATTACTGAATATAGAGCCAGTAACTCAATCGTTAGACCTGCATTCTAGAAAGCACAGTTTTTCAATGTGAAATATTTCTCAAGTATGCATTTAAATAATGCAATTAATGTTCGACATTCGTTGTAATGTTCCTTCGTATCCTAAACAAAAAGATCTTTATAATTAATGGTGGCTTTAATGCAGTCGATTTACACTGTCATTATTTTGCATTTTTCTACTGCTTGTTAGAAGGAACTGGTAGCTTAAACAAAAAATGCTTGTAAAGAGAGTCGATTGTATTACGCACATTTCGCTTAGTGTCAAAAGCTCATTTTTTGTTTATAGAGCATCTCAGATATAAAGAATCGTTGCTGTTCTGCTGTTCAAATATTTGAAGTTCAGTTTTTATATGAAGTAATTTGCAGGTTAAACACAGGTAGCTGTATATTTCGGAGCGAGTCTACCTTCAGGCGAATGTGTTTAGTGTAGAGATTAGTATTGTTACATTTATCGGAGTATATATTGAGTTATCAATAGTGACAAATTTTGTGGGCTATTTGAATGGCAGAAAGATATGTAAAACATCCTTTCAGTTTTTAATTAGCGTATGTTAAATGTTAATAGTTATATAAATTTTTAATTCTTCCATTCTAACGCTTGCTAGAATGAAAAATTAATATATTTATAAGTACTGTAATTAATATGTTTTAATATAATAATACATGAATTAAAATAGTAAGTAATATGTTTATTTTTTAAAAGCTTTTTAAGAATTTTGCTTAATTTTATTTTAAAATTTTAATTAGGATTTTATGCTTATAGTCAGGGCAACTGACTTAAAAATATTTTGTTAAAGCAATATAATACCCAGAATAATTTAGTGATTGGAATCCATGCTACAGCTTTGCAATATCTATAATAATATAATGACTAAAATTTATATTAGACCTGAGTAGGACTATTATTAGATAAGTGAGTGAAACTCGCCAATTATTTTATTGAACGGATTTGAGAAAAGAAATAAAATTTCTTTAATTGAAATTAATTTGAACTAGAAAAACATAAAAGTTTCTCAAATTTATAGAGATGTCAGAAACTAGCGTCATATGTGCAAAAATATTTCAGTTTATAAAAAGTTTCACCATTTTACGCGATTTCATTTAACTTGATTCTTCTGTTTATTTAAATTAAATCTTGAAATTTATTTTTGATTCTTTCAACTAATTGGATATTTTTTTAACTTTTACGCCGATAAATATTAGCAGTAACAATGCAATATTCTTCAAGAAGTTTCCAATACCTTCAGTGATGAAGGTCTCATGTAAATCCTCATTTTACACTCAAAGTAATCATTGCAGAATTTTGATTTCTACAATATAGGTTACACTAAAATTAATATTTAATAAAGAAATAGTTTTGAATCCTTCGAATTCTTGGAAGATTTTCCAATTTTTATAATTTTTATCTAACATGCAGTGCTAAAAATGGGGAATTTGAAATGAACAGACTGATTTTTAACTGTAAAGAATCTCTAAATTTAAGTTATGAGATGATCTGATTTTATTCTGATATATTTAAATTATGATATATTTATTTTGATTGATATATTTATTTTGATCTGATATATTTAAATGAAATAAATGTAATCATATTCTAGAATGGAATAATTCATTTTCACTATGTTTAGAGGAAGCAAAGGTTTTTATTTGTGGTTCGTATTACATGCAGAACTAAAAAACACAACTTAAAATACATAAAAATCCCTTTTAACTACATGACTGTAATCAAAGGCAATGAAATTTGACATTTTTTTAGATATCATAAAAATGTTTATGGCATAGGATTAAATCTAAAATCGTATCATGTCTTTGAGTTTAAAGGATTCATTGTCATTCGATGTCATTGAGTTTAAAGGAGCAACAGCATTCTAAAAATTTCACATATATGTGTATAAGAATGTTAAAGTAAAATATATTTTTTTAAATATTTCTTTGACGTATTTGTTTTAAAAACTGCCTCTTTTATACGGCTCACGTAGTCATACGTAATAAAGAATAAAATTATTGCTAAAATATTACTTTTTACTTTTATTGCATTTGAATAATATCATCTAATTTAAAGATGTGTTTTCATATGATTTATTACAATGAATACTACGCATAGTTACATTCCTAAAAGTACTATTCTATGTAAATTATACGCCCAGACTTTAGATTTAAATAAAAGGCCGTATTATGAAATAATCTTTGCAATACATCTACGGCAAATTAAGAACTTTAGGGCGGATAATTCCTCCGTTTTGTTTCTGGAATCTGTCGAAGGTTTTATATGAATTATATCTAAACTTTACGCTTACAAATAACAAGTGGATTTGTACTTCTTTCAATCAAAATTTGACTTTTTAATCGTGATTCGTTTAAAGCTTTCACATCAATATTCATTTGTTTGACTGAAAATGACAAGCGTTTTAGCTCGCACCATTTATTATTACAAACTATTCGTTCTTACGAAATAATGTGCTAAACAAGTAAAAGTGTAAAAGCTAATAAAAAGGAATAGAATTTATAAATTGTTCGTGTCTTTATCAATATCTCATTTTTTTTCTGAAAGTCCTAGCTTATTCTAGTAAGAACGTTAAGCTTATAAGTTTTAGAATTCATTAATACTTCGAGTGAATTTTTACTGTCTTTAAATTCACAGCTACCCCTGAAGAGCAATTGTATGAAACATTTCAATTTGAAAGAGATTAGTTCATTCTTTCTAAGAAAAAACCGATTCGTAAATAATGTTTTATTGTCGAACCAGGAAACAAAAACTTTTGACACGTCAGGTTAATAAGTATCCCGTCACGATTTAAATTTAATGTAATGTAACAATATTTTCTTACTATTAAAAGAAGAATTAGCGTGGCTATTATTTACAATATACCATCACAATTATACTAACATGAAACAAAAAAGTTGTACATTTAAAATGCTGATATTAGCGAACGATTTTCGACATACAGTAGCGTCAAGTGCAATCGCATGATTTCTTCAACGTCAGAACATGACCTCATATAATAATAATAATGTTTGACAGTTTTATTTTCATTCCGTAAAACTTACAAATTTTTGATTAACAAACTCTACGATTTCAAAGCGAGCAGTAGCAACACTTTTCGAGGCATTTTTACCTCCAACGCGTGAAACTGTTGCTATTCGGATAAATGGTCGCGAAAATTAGTGTTTTCAGAGTTTTAATCTCGGCTGATTAAAGTCGTATGAAGATAGGAACAGTCGAAATGGCTTCCCTCGAATTTTTGGAATCGACAATAATATGTGCAATGCTTAGCAATGCTATTTTTTATTTCATAGTTTGTAAAACGTAGGAATGTTTTATTAGCAAACTCTACGATTTGATACTGCGTTTATTGGCATCTTGGTGTAACTCTTCCACTCGATTTTGCCAGTGATGCTCAGTCTTGTGTTCTCTGCCTATTTATAACTTCTTCCGTCTCTTCATCACACGTATTCTGTTGAAGTTCCACTTGGCTGATGAGCCTCCTACTCGTTTCTGCTTCAATTCCTTGAGAGCGCAACGTTTCTTGAATTTCTGCTTGTTTGGTGATCCTCCTATTGGTTTCTTCTTGAGTTGCTTCAGCGAGTAAATTTTTATGTTGATGTGCTTGGCTGTTAAGTCTCCTAGCAGTTTCAACTTCACTTTCTAGATTACATAAGTTTTCTGGTCATTGTTCTTGCGCCGTGATTCTCCGAGTCGTTTCCTCTTCAGTTTCTTGAGCAGAGAAATTTTCTTATCGTTGTGCTTGCCTTCTCATTCTCCTAGTGGTGTCTTCTTCCTTTTCTGCAGGTCGCCGTAAACTTTGTGCTTCAGTTCTTTGCCATTTTAATGCATCTTCCGTAATGCCTCTGTTGCATTTTGGCATTTTAAAACAAATAGAACTGTAGTAAAATAATAATTCAACTAAAATACATAAAATACCTATGTAATGGATCTATATCCCGTCGATAGCTATAAATCACAGTAAAATAATACCACACATCTATTAGAAATTACATTCAATATAGTATTTATTTCCCTAGCGACACTCTGGCGCTAGGTTCCTTTCTTACAGCGTCACATCTGAATCGCAACTCGGAATGCACAAATATGTATATCATTTTAAGAAGCTACATATTCTAAGCAAACTGCAATAAATCTAAAAGGAAATAAAAAAAGTATAAAAAACAGTTTCTGACAGACGATAGTTCAACGCTACTTCTAGTGCGCATGCGTTATTCGTCAACATTCTCCTCTGTCGGAGGTTTATTCACAAAGCCTACAGACCGTTTATTCTACGGTTTGCTGCGATTGGTTAAAATAGGAAACGTAGGGTTGCAGAATCTTTTGCTTGGCGACTTTTTCTTCATCGCCTTTGCTATTTGTTTATGATCGTCTTCTACGAAGAAGCGTTATTATAGGAATAATGCATACTGGAATAAAATATAATTTTATTTGCACTTACTCAGAATTTAAGTAAAATTAACAGGTATCCGACGCCCTTAAATGCTTATTGAATGGTTCCATTTGGTTTATTTTGCGTTTTGATTTATTTTTCTATATTTCCCCACGATGTTCAAAAATGCTTTAGTTTAGACCTTGCATAAGGCTTGTTTATGAAAGTTAGGTGTTTTCCTTCCTTTCAATATACACTTTCATTGATGCTTAAATTACCGTAGCCATATTGAATTCATACAATGTAAATGCATTGATAACCCGGCTTTCTAAGGAACATATATATGTAATACGACATGCTATCATACGCTTAAGCGCATGATGGTGAGATTAAACATTTCAGCCACTAATAAATATTTCAGTTATGATGCGATATGCTTCTCAAGAAATATAAAATGTATAATGCTGAGTACTTTCATAACATATTATGGTACGATAATCCAATTGAATAATAGTGGCAAAGCATGGAGTGACAGTGTTACTTTGCAATTCCTAGAGATATCTGGATTAAGTAATGCTAAGTACCAAAATAAACATACTTATTAGTATATTTAAAACTCAAACACAAGTTAATGCACATTTAATTTTTTTAAGAGTTTTCTATCCTGAAATAGTTATAATAATATATTTTAAAAAAATATGTATGCAATAAAGTTGTATGCCATTGTATGCGTAGCATCTTCCTAGACGGCTTTCCATTTCTTTAGATATTTTTGTCAGTATGACTGCAGATTTTAATCCCTCCTATAGGAATTTCATAGCAGGTGAGCACATCTACAGTTTTCGCCACTTTCCACAAAATCTCTGACTTCTTTCGCACACTGTGTCTCATTAAAGCCTTAGTGGGCTCATTTTTACCTTTCATTTTAGGATTTTGGTGCTGAGGTTGTATGCAATGGCAAATTTATACAGTTCTCTAATGCCTTTTTAAACAAAAACTGGTTGCTGTACACACAAGTAGAGCAAAACCACAAAAAAGCAAGAAGTGTACATGTCTCATATGGTAAAAGAAGAATGTGAAAGAAATAGGCAGCACTGGATGCATCACTGAAATAAACTTAAGCATCTCCCACCAAACGTTTCTCTCTAGTTTTGGCAATGAGTTCACACATTTTGGCGGGGATGGGGATAGTCAGGAAGTACCAAGCAAATTTATATGCTTTAATAATAAACTTCATTTTCTTATTTTAACCATTTGCAGTCATATATCTACTCTCAACACCAAAGCATTTTTACCGTTCCACTCGTATGTCTGCTCTTAACCACGACAGCAAAGAATTATATTGATTTCATATTATATTAAGTAGATAAGATTCACAATATTGCAAATTATGTATTACTGTTTATTCAATGAAAATTAATTCTGAGTCTAAATCATTTACAACTTACAATGTATACAACTATGTGAAAATAAAAATCTCTTCTGCATTTTATTTTATATGATTTATTTTAATGAAATTTTCTGAAATTTTTCATAGTTGGTTATGGTTATATATATGAGAACTCTTGGGAAGGTTGTTATAGAGAGAGCTTTCTGAGAGATATTGGTTAACATATTATTCTGTTATCAAAGCTTGCATGCTATAAAAGTCACAACATGACCACCATTTGGAACAGTTCACAAGAAAGTCCCTTTCAACACCACGCGTCAGAAGATCTGCTGGGTTCTCTTTTGTTGGACAATGGAACCAGTCTGCCGGCTTTGTTAACTTCCTAATCTCGTTAACTCTGTTGGCGATGAAAGATTTCCATTTGGTACTGGTACCTTTAATCCAGCACATCACTTTTTTGGCATCAGTCCAATAAAATATTCTCGAGGATTTCTTTTGATCGAGCATTTTTTTCACTTCAGAACCTAAACGTGCTGCTAGTAATGCACCAAGTAATTCAAGACGAGGTAACGTAATTCTTTTCACAGGTGCAACACGACATTTTGATGCAACGAAACTCACAGAAATTTCTTCTTGCTTACGCAGTTTTACGTAGACAACAGTACCGTACGCCTTCTGACTGGCATCTGAGAAGCAATGAATCTCTATGGAATCGGCTTCGGGATTCAAAATGAATCTTGACACTGCAATTTTACTTAGATGATGACACTCACAACACCACTTTGCCCACTCTTGCGAGATATCTGTAGGTAATTCATCATCCCATGTCAATTTCCGAACCCAAAGTTCTTGTAGCAAGAATTTCAGTCTAACAGTAAATGGAGTTATTAACCCAAAAGGATCAAAAATCTTCCCTGCAGTTTTCAAGATGAACCGTTTCGTATTACGCTTATTTTTAAGAAGTTCCATCAAACTGTCTGTATCTATGCTTAGACTGTCTTCATTAGTATCCCAGAACATTCCCAAGATCTTAAGTGTCTCGTTTGAGTCATTGACTTTATGTGGATGGATCTCGAACTCTTCTTCTTCCCATTTTATCATCAGCTTAGGATCATTGGATACCCATTTACGCAAGTTCATATTTGCTTCACTCATAATTTGTTTAGCTTTACGCGATAAGCTTAGAGCCTCCTCTACACTGTCCTGTCCGGTAATAAAATCATCAACATAAACACAAGAATTCAATATTTCAAATACATCTGGCTGCTCGTCTCGATATTTTCGAATGTGTTCTTTAATTGTTGCAGCCAACAAGAACGGACTTGACTTAATCCCAAAATTTACGCGCTTAAATCTATATGTCGCTAGTTTCAGATCATTTAATTGTGTGTTTTCCACAAACAGGAATCGTACTGCATCTTGATCCTTTTCTGCCAAAGCAATCTGCAAAAATGCTTTTTCTACATCCGCTGAAATTGCAACTTTATTTAATCGGAAATTAATTAGCAGATGGAACATGTGAGGATTCAAATTTGTCCCTGTCCATAGACAATCGTTCAGTGATAACTGCCCGAACTCATGTGAGCTGCCATCAAACACTATTCTAGTTTTCGTTGAAGCACTGGTTTCTCTAAATACCGGTTGATGTGGTAGGTAAAAGACTGGTTTATCAACAGGTATATTTTCATCAGACACTTTCTCAATAATACCTTGCTTGAGATACTCATATAATATTTCACAATATGTAGTAAACAGTGTTTTATCATAATTCATTCGCTTTACAAGAGCTTTTAATCTATTTTCTGCTACACGGTAATTATCAGCTAATTCACTCCAGTCCCTTTTCCAAGGTAAAGTAACCTCGTAGCGACCAGCTTTATAGCTCGAAAAACATTTTCAATTCACTCTGTGAATTATCATTTATTAACCCACAATACGATAAATTAATTCGCCGTGAATCATTTATATTTCCGCTAACTATATACCCAAACACACTGTTTTGTAATATCAAACCCGTGTGAGGAACATAGATTTGACCAGATCGTAACATATCATAGAAAACTTCCGCTCCAAGCAACAGGTTTACTTTCTCTGGTTTATAAAATTCCGGATCCGCTAAATTCACCTTCTCAGGAATCATAAGATTACTAACATCGATAAATTTTGCGGGAGTTAAACCTGCTATTTTCGGAATTACCAAAAACTCTAGTCTTCTTTTATACGTTTGTTCCTGATTACAGATAAGAGCAACTGTTTTTCGTTTTATCGTAGTTGAAATACCTGATATACTGCAAACCGAAATGTTTGTCTTTTCCCTTTTTAAATTAAGTATATCTGCTAATTCAGTGGTGCAAAAACAAGAAACACTTCCACTATCACACAACGCTTTCACCTTAATTAAAGTTCCATCATTAGTCTCAATAAATACAAAAGCGGTAGATAAGATTACATTTTTCCCACTGTTAGTGCCCGTAGCTGCTGTAAAAGTTTCGTTTTGAGTTTTAGCTTGAAATGCAGGCGCATGTACATTTAATGCGTTTCTGTTTTGATTACCCAACTCGTTCTGATCTGAACTGTCTGTTCCTTCTACTGTAGTACCAACGGTATTACTTTCGTTTTGATAACATAAGAGAAAACTATGTTTTTTCTTACACTTCTTGCACAAGTAATTGGAAGAGCAATTTCTCACACTGTGCAAATTAAAACAACAAAAACATAAATTATGCTTTTTCACAAATTCTACTCTTTCTTTTACACTTAATTTCTGAAATTTAGGACAATTAAAAAGCTTGTGATTACTCAAATTGCATAATCTACACGAATTCTGTGCATGTTTTTCGTTTGCATTAGAAACGACAGCGGTAACTCTGTGTGTAACTTTTTTTGTATTAATCACACTCTTTGAAGCGTTGAGAGTTCTTGCATGATCTTTAAGAAATTCTATAAGATCATTTAAAGTAGGCAAGTTCTCTTTCTCTAATTTTCTTTCCCACCATATTTTGGTGTTAGGATCTAATTTTTGCCCTAAAATGTATGCAAATACATTGGAAGAAAACCCTTTAACACTCTGATTTAAAACCTCTAATGATCTCACGCATTCATTTGTAATGTCAATGAAGTTTAATATCGCTGACGCTGACTCATTTTGCATAGGATTCATATTCAGAAATCGTTTCAGATGAGCATACACTTGTTCGCGGTGATTAGAGAACTTTTCTTCTAGTAATGAAAATGCTAATTTATAATTAGAGTCAACTATAGATATTGACTGCACAATACGATAAGCATCTCCTCTTTTTTCTTCTAGTAATGAAAATGCTAATTTATAATTAGAGTCAACTATAGATATTGACTGCACAATACGATAAGCATCTCCTCTTAGCGCAGATTTTAAGTACTGTAATTTGACCGCATCTGTTAAACTAGGATTCGAATCAACACTGGCTAAAAAGATAACTTTAAATGAAAGCCACTCATGTAAGTTACCCGAAAACGTTGGCAAAGTAATTTTGGGTAATTTAACATTGTTCTCAGCATTCGTACAACCCGAAGATTCCGATTTATTTTCTTTGGAAAGTTCAGCTAATTTACGATTTAATTTGACTTCTACATCTAAGAGAATATCATCAATCTCTTCTTTCTCTTTTACATAAGCATCAATACTTTCATCAGTACATAACCCAAACAAAGAATCGAAACTGGAATTTATCTCTGTCTCAAGTGCTTTAAATTTGTTCTTTAATCCTTCAAAATCACTTCTTTGGACATTTTCGTCCGCAACTTTTTGTTTTAATTTTGTCAACTGTGTTTTCAATGTACGTTTTTTCGCTAATATCTCCTTTAGTGACATTTTAATTAGCAAAAGTCAATAAACAAATAAACAGCTTCAAAAAAGGAAAGGGTACTTACCCTTTTGTTTCTACAGAACTTCAATCTGGAAGTGTCGTAAATAATCCTCCGTTTCAAAAAACCGAAAGTAATATCACAGTCTCTAA
Organism: Stegodyphus mimosarum; assembly: GCA_000611955.2. NCBI lineage: Eukaryota > Metazoa > Arthropoda > Arachnida > Araneae > Eresidae > Stegodyphus > Stegodyphus mimosarum. The sequence continues at coordinate 270,858 of KK115515.1, forward strand.
ACTTTATTAGCTGTTCCGGCTCTGAACGGCCAGAAATTGTAATGAATCTATTTCCCGTCGATAGCTATAAATCACAGTAAAATAATACCACACATCTATTAGAAATTATATTCAATATATTTATTTTTCTAGCGACACTCTGGTGCTACGCTCCTTGCGTACAGCGTCACATCTGAATCGCAACTCGGAATGCACAAATATGTATATCATTTTAAGAAGCTACATATTCTAAGCAAACTGCAATAAATCTAAAAGGAAATAAAAAAAGTATAAAAAACAGTTTCTGACAGACGATAGTTCAACGCTACTTCTAGTGCGCATGCGTTATTCGTCAACATTCTCCTCTGTCGGAGGTTTATTCACAAAGCCTACAGACCGTTTATTCTACGGTTTGCTGCGATTGGTTAAAATAGGAAACGTAGGGTTGCAGAATCTTTTGCTTGGCGACTTTTTCTTCATCGCCTTTGCTATTTGTTTATGATCGTCTTCTACGAAGAAGCGTTATTATAGGAATAATGCATACTGGAATAAAATATAATTTTATTTGCACTTACTCAGAATTTAAGTAAAATTAACAGGTATCCGACGCCCTTAAATGCTTATTGAATGGTTCCATTTGGTTTATTTTGCGTTTTGATTTATTTTTCTATATTTCCCCACGATGTTCAAAAATGCTTTAGTTTAGACCTTGCATAAGGCTTGTTTATGAAAGTTAGGTGTTTTCCTTCCTTTCAATATACACTTTCATTGATGCTTAAATTACCGTAGCCATATTGAATTCATACAATGTAAATGCATTGATAACCCGGCTTTCTAAGGAACATATATATGTAATACGACATGCTATCATACGCTTAAGCGCATGATGGTGAGATTAAACATTTCAGCCACTAATAAATATTTCAGTTATGATGCGATATGCTTCTCAAGAAATATAAAATGTATAATGCTGAGTACTTTCATAACATATTATGGTACGATAATCCAATTGAATAATAGTGGCAAAGCATGGAGTGACAGTGTTACTTTGCAATTCCTAGAGATATCTGGATTAAGTAATGCTAAGTACCAAAATAAACATACTTATTAGTATATTTAAAACTCAAACACAAGTTAATGCACATTTAATTTTTTTAAGAGTTTTCTATCCTGAAATAGTTATAATAATATATTTTAAAAAAATATGTATGCAATAAAGTTGTATGCCATTGTATGCGTAGCATCTTCCTAGACGGCTTTCCATTTCTTTAGATATTTTTGTCAGTATGACTGCAGATTTTAATCCCTCCTATAGGAATTTCATAGCAGGTGAGCACATCTACAGTTTTCGCCACTTTCCACAAAATCTCTGACTTCTTTCGCACACTGTGTCTCATTAAAGCCTTAGTGGGCTCATTTTTACCTTTCATTTTAGGATTTTGGTGCTGAGGTTGTATGCAATGGCAAATTTATACAGTTCTCTAATGCCTTTTTAAACAAAAACTGGTTGCTGTACACACAAGTAGAGCAAAACCACAAAAAAGCAAGAAGTGTACATGTCTCATATGGTAAAAGAAGAATGTGAAAGAAATAGGCAGCACTGGATGCATCACTGAAATAAACTTAAGCATCTCCCACCAAACGTTTCTCTCTAGTTTTGGCAATGAGTTCACACATTTTGGCGGGGATGGGGATAGTCAGGAAGTACCAAGCAAATTTATATGCTTTAATAATAAACTTCATTTTCTTATTTTAACCATTTGCAGTCATATATCTACTCTCAACACCAAAGCATTTTTACCGTTCCACTCGTATGTCTGCTCTTAACCACGACAGCAAAGAATTATATTGATTTCATATTATATTAAGTAGATAAGATTCACAATATTGCAAATTATGTATTACTGTTTATTCAATGAAAATTAATTCTGAGTCTAAATCATTTACAACTTACAATGTATACAACTATGTGAAAATAAAAATCTCTTCTGCATTTTATTTTATATGATTTATTTTAATGAAATTTTCTGAAATTTTTCATAGTTGGTTATGGTTATATATATGAGAACTCTTGGGAAGGTTGTTATAGAGAGAGCTTTCTGAGAGATATTGGTTAACATATTATTCTGTTATCAAAGCTTGCATGCTATATGTCAGCTAAACCAACAGTATACGTATATAGAGAGTGTCACTGATGGTCACGGGTTTAAGGTTGCTAGTGGTATGAAAGAGCAAAAGCAAAGCGAGTATGAAAATGAGAAGTCATTTTAATCGCAGATATTTACATCCACGATTAAAGCAACATTTTGTACTCCACATTCTTTGTACTTACTATGTTTCCGTAACACACTGTGTGATGAAAAGTGTAGCTTATCCCATGTATTATTATACCTCAGAGTTGTGACTATTAATTTTGGCATAATACTGATGGTAGGCTAAAAAATCACTACTCGTTAAATGTTGAGTTAATGTTATAAGTTACTTCAGATCATCCAGATGTTTTGCAATATAGTTTAGTATTTTTTTTTGTACTAGCTGTTAAAAATAAAAATATGAGGCATACTAATTTTAAAATGATACAATTGTTCACATAATATAATTAACTGTAATATTAATTCTTGATCAGTAAGTTGTTTTGATCCAGAAACAAAAAAAAAATAATAATTTTATTAATAGTTTGTCTTTTTTTCTGATTTTCATCTGCATTTTAGTTATGGTAGTGTATTCAGTTTTTGCACTGCATTTTAAAAATTTGTCGAAATGGTCATGGATTTGTTTTCTGTTCCTGGAATTGATATTACATTTTAAAATTATCATACCAAAAACTAGTTTCATCATTTTACAAAAGACTTGGATTCCTACATGTTGTAACGTTTCCAAGCTTTTATGAAAAAATAGCAAGACAGGATTGTCTTTTCAAATTTATTTAAAACTTAACAACAAATTCATTCGTGGTTAAATAAAGGATGAATAGCGTAAATCGTTACATTGCTATATCTTACAGAAGGGAAAGAGCGACCAGCCTTTTTTCTGACTACATATCTATTCAACTACACTGCTTCGTCTCTTCTAACAAAAGACCAGGAGAACACCTGTAAACAAGTCGGCGTCATAAAAGCATTAGTGGATAGAGACCCATTAGCCTTCAGGACAATCTCCATCGCCGATCGTTTCCACCTTGGCCCTAAAAATGAGTTCCTTTAAGTTAGTCCGAAAGAGGAAGTCTTTAATAATAACCAGCTGTTTGTTTTTCTAATGATCCATTTGCTGTTACAGTTTGTCACAATGGGCTTTACTTTACGGTTGCAATACGTGTTGTGCAATTTAAAATTTGTTCATTGTTTATAATACAAAGTGTTCATTTTAAAAGTGGACCCTTCATAAAAATAATATGTGTGCATATTTATGAAACATACCTTGTTCGTAAACATCATATGCAGTTGGTTTATTTAATTACGGCAAAGCACTTCAAAGCTGTCTACTTAAAGGAAGGGATGCCATCGTGGAGGACTTTATTTGGGAAAATATCTTGTATGCATGTTACATGGGAAAAAACCAAAAAAACACCAGTGCAGCCAGCCCATTTGTCTGAATCGAACCCAGGTCAAACTACGAGTGTTCAACGACTTTACCGCTTGGCTGCTAGTGGGCCACATTATATGTTAATATAATGCCACAATCCAGTCCATTTGTCTACATATTTTTAGCGACAAAATGAAGTTTTTCCATTTGTTACATTCTGAATTGCTTCAGTGATATTCATTTTCAATTCTTTTTAAGGTGCGTGTACGTTTTACTAGCCGAGTTTGTGTTAAACATCTCTTCATAAAAAATAATCTGGACTGGTAAGAAGGAGAGATCTTGATGTTCATAGTCTTTAGATATAATTCTGCCTCTAAAACCTCCTTCAATATTTTCCTGGTGGAATCAACTTTGAAACATTTTGCATTATCTTGTTAACATTCAGTAATGATGTACATTCTTTCGCAGTGAATTAATAGACAGTATGTTACAAGGTTCAACATTTATTATTGTGTTAAAAAAACACCGACTCAGTAATTTTTTGCCTTCATGTGGCACTTCAAACAATAATATTTGAAAAGATGGAAAGAAAAATGATAAGAAAGTGCAAGTTTTCAAGGCTTCATACTCTGCAAATTTGGTCACAGGCATATACATTTTAGTACGACCATTCCTCATCTGGAAATGTTGCCACAAGTTAAGCTCTTACAAAACAACAGTCAGAGATATGAAACATAGTATAACAATATTCAACACCTGCTCTGTGCAAAAGCATCCACAATTGTTGATGATAAAATAGTAGACCTATATGGTGGTTTAAAAAGCTAGCTGTTATATCATTAGGCTGGATTCAAATCTCAGAGAGGATACAAATGCTTTGTAAATGTATAATGATTTTCTGGCATGTGGGCATTTAAAACTTATTGAAACAAAAGGTTCCTTTAGAGGCTGGTGTTAGAAGAAAAGGATTGAAGAGAACCTTGAATTTTCGTACTCTTAGTTGAAATTAAAATAAAATTTAGCAAATTATTCTGTCACCAGATATGTGCTAAGGCCATGGTAAATGACAGCTGTTCTCTTGCTCCACTCATGAACATTCATGAAGCTGCTCCATAGCTAAGTCGATCCAAGCGTGCAAATCAACAACAACAAAAATACATACCACATACTGTAGTGATTTAAATTTCATTTTCAAGACCAGTCTTTGCAGGCTGTTAAATTTTAAGATTTATTTTACAAGAAATTATATAATTCATAAAAGCAGTATAGTTGTGTTATTTCATACAAGTAGATTATTATTATTTTTTCCCTAATGATGGTGGTAAATGTTGTGAAACTAGGACAATATTTCTAACTGAAAAATCACACTCTAGAATTTTAATTTCTTCTCCTATTAGCCCTAGTAATAAATCTTATTCAACATTTATAACAGGATGTTTTGAATCTTTCATTTTGTCTCCAACGATCTAATTTCTCCTGTATTTCTGATCATGTTTTCTGCTATAATTATTAGGTAATACAATATACAGTATGTTATGGTAACGCCACTACTTTAAAGAATGAAAACATTTATGTAAAAGTAAAGTGGTCAAGAAAGATACTTTCATTTTGTTACTTATTTAAATAAAGAAGGGGTATGTTTGTTGAATACTTTAATAACCAATCTTATGTTTTCAAATAGATCTGCAGTTTAGGAAGGTATGTTTGTAACAATGTAACCTTTATTTATTACCACTATAAAAATTATATTTATTCCAACGATCTAAATTTAATGATCAGTTTATTAATTCAACTTCTTTTATGTCTATAAATGATTTCACCTCAGAAAATTATAATTTAATTCATGAAGATCTGAATATATCTGAAAGTGTTAGTAAGAGATTAACATATTTACCATATGTAACTAGTTTAAATAACTTTTCTTTCAAATAACAATTTCCAGAATGAATGGGCTTTCATTTTCAGTATGTAAATTGAAACCTGTTGTAACATAATTAATAAGACTTTTGTTGGTTGGTCACATAAAACTCGCATCTGAATTTCTTTTATCAAATCAAGTCATGTAATAAAAGTTGGCAGTCTATCTTAAAACAGGAAAACATTTCCAATTTTGTATACATCTTATTTTTAACATAAGAAATTTTACAGTGCTTTCAACACATGAGTGTTGGAGAAAGTTTTGCAAAATGATGAGAAAACTCAGTGCATTAAAAAGATGGTTATTGAAATTTGATTAGTCAAAATTTTATGACAGTAAGTGATATCTGCCTAGAATAGAATAATTTTGTGGCAGTAGTTAAATTCAGTGCATCCTTAAAATTTTCATAGCTATTAACTTTGAAGGTGAAATTACATGACTTTTTTTTTCAAATTACTCACATGCGAGTTACATGTAAAATTAAAAAAGAAAAATCCTTACTTTGAAATTTTTAAGTGTCTGTATTTAGAAATGCAAAGGTGGTTAATTTGATTGTCATAACAGTACAAAACTGAAAAGTAATAGAAGCCAAATATTGTTGTAAATAAATATTATAATAAGGACAGAAGATAGAATTTACATATCTGAAATAAAGTTTGAGTAACTGCTGAAAGGCACTGAAAAGAAATCTGTTCTAATGCGAGAGAGGTGATATCTGCGAATCACAAGTGGAAATAAAAGCAATGCAGGTGGTCCAGGAGTTATTTAAGGCAGGAAAATCTATTAATTAAGCATAATTCTTAATACTGCGTTTATGTAAACATTCTTTTCATAATATTTATATCTATTAAATCAGCCTCTGAAATCAGTCTATGCAAAATTTTATTCGAAAGAAAATGTGTTTAAAAATTTAAATTACACAAATAATAAAGCTGTTATGACATGTTTCAGGATCTCTGCTTTTAAATTTCACTGAAATGATATTATATCTTAGTTTGTGAAGAATTGATCAAAAGAAACATCGAAAATAATGCAGACGATGAACAAGATGCAAACGTATTTGTTTCGGATGACTAATTATGATCTTCATCCAAAATCTTATATCTAAAGGCAGAGGAAGTAAAAGTTTCAGCATCTCTGTTTTTCGAAGAGCAGAGTCTATTTATAACAACGGCAAGAAAATTTTCACTCAGTCTTCAATAATAAAAGATGAAAACAGTGTACAACAAAGTGTTTTACTAGAAAATGGGGATTCACCTTCTTATGCACTTCTATTTGTCAGGTATAGGGCAATCATATGTAGATATTTAATGTTAGTTCATATACAACAATGCTAGGAAGCTGAAACCCAATATATATCTGTAATAAGTGTGAGAAACTTGCGAGAGAAAATTAATATTGTCACAGGTAATTAGAATTCTTGACACCATTTTCCATTAGAATTCCTTGTTCTTTATTAATTATATTTTCTGGTTTTGCATGAAAACTTCAAAGAGGGCATATTTTTAAAAGTGTATGCTGATGGCTTAGATTATTTTTATTCCAGATTATTATAATTTCTTAGTGATAAATATTAAACATTTACTTAGTGATAAATATTAAACATTTACTTAGTGATAAATATTAAACATTTACTTAGTGATAAATATTAAACATTTACTTAGATATTTTTTATTACCTTCATACATAGTGAAATCAAATAAAAAGGAATATTTATCAATTTACACAATTTTAAACATTATATTTTTTATTCAAAAAACTATACCTTTTGCAGTTGTTTCTACAGATAGTATAATCGTGGTTAAAAGTTTTAATTGAATGTTCAAGTCAATTAACTTTATGTTTTAATGTTCACCAGTGTGTCTATTCATGTTCATTTTTCGTATAATACAAATATATGAACACATACTTCTATGAATCTAAAAATTTTAAAATATGAAAAATGAGAGTTTTTGTAGTGATTAAATTGATTGCTAATGTGACTTTAAGTATAGACAATTTTTTTGTAGTTCGAGTAATAGATGATATTCTAATTAAATAGACTCATATTAATAGTACATTCAAGAAAAAATCCATGCAACCAAACATTTCTGCTACAAAAAAATCCAATTCTAAATCAAGCTAACAGTGTGTTATGGCTATAGCAATGTGTTGCTACTATCCCTTTAAAAAATATAATTAGAGATTATCATGTATTTTTATCGAATCTTAACACAGAAATCATTTATTAAGATTAGCATTAATTTTAGGACTGGATTAGCATTAATTTTGGGACTGGTGTAGACTTACTGTTTATTTTACAGAATTTGTAATATTGACTTTCTTTTAGCAAGTTTATATTGTTCGCAATACATTCAAGGTAAAATGCATTATAAATGACTAAGGGAAGTTATTATAATTTCTAAAAGAACATACATTTGAACTCTGAATACTTTATATAAAGCAACAGTGTCTCTTTTTAATGGTTTAAAAATTGGTAACAAGTATTACTGTCACCAGATACTGTATTACTTGAACATATATCAGATGTAATTTACTTGCATGGATGGATTTCCTGAACACATAGCTACAAATTATATACGCTATGAGTTTATTTTAAGATCTGTGCCAAAAATAAAAGTATTCATTAACGTATCTCTACGTACGTACATTTCAGAATACATAATCGCACTGAAAGCTACCCAACATACGCTGGTGCAGACTTTGAATTTAATTAAATTTTTTAATACTTCTTTATAGGTATAAAGTAATGCGCTACGCAAATTTACACAATAAACTCTTTCTAACAGAAATGACGAAAAAGTACAGGTGCCATTTCCACGTAAAGACTTTCTTACAAAACATTACCGTACTTTTAACAGCTTAAATTCATTCTTTAACTAAATGCAAACAAACTATTAATAAAATCAGTAGGTTATTTTAAATATATTCCGCACAATCGCTTATTCACCAACTTTCATTCATAAAATAAATCTAACAAGAAAAATGCTGTTTCCCCTCGCTTTACTGAAAGTCCACGAGGTTTGTTTGGCGTTCGTTACAAAGCCTACAAGGCGATAACTCGCCATTCCGTAACTGACCGCCAAAGAGCCGTCTTATCCAATGAGAACAGACTGTAGAATAAAAGGTCTGTAGGCTTTGTGAATATGCCTGTCGGAGACAGGCTGGCGCTAATAATTCTTAGCTAATACAAAACAACCTACAAAAGTTTAAACTGTACTCAAAAAGAAAATATGTAATAAAAGAAATTGGTAAAAATGTGCTTTACACCACTGTATAGCGATTTTTTGAAAATCGCCAATTTGGCACGTTTCTGTGGAACGTCTTTGAAATTGTAACCTTCCCCCTGCTCGAGACGCTCTGCAATAATGTAAATAATGGCATCGAAGAAAGATCAAATATTTAAAATAATGCCACAATATTTTTAAGAAACTATAACAAAATATTAAAATTAAGCAACTTTAAAAATTTAAAGAAACATAGAAGAAGAAAAATTTTTTCACTTGCCCTCTTCAGGAAAAATGGAAAGTCTTTTGAGGAGATATTTATATTTTTTAAAATTTATTCAAGCTGGAAATCCTTGTACCTCTGTCATTAAGAAAATTTAACGGCAGATAAATCTTTGTAATTGCCGTTAAAAAGGCAGAATAACATTCGTCACTCAATGAAAAGTTGTGCCATTTTCGCCTCATATATTCCTCTAAATATGAATCAAATTCGCCATCTACGTGTTTTGTACTGCTACGCAAATGATGCTTGATTCCAGATTAAGTACTTTCTACGGAATTAGCTTGCGCACCCGTCTCTGGATCCTTGAAGTGCAGACTGTGGTTGACATTTAGAAGGTCAAAACCTAAGCTTTTGAGCCCACCATTATGCCATCCAGCTAAAACCACAGGCGATCCCGGCAACATCCATTCAACTATCACTAAAAATCCAAACTCACCTATTCTCAATCTCTCTAAAAAACACTATTCGTTCCTCGTTCTGTACCACATATTGCCCAATGACCGTCCACAGGCTTCCTCTTCCATATTCCAGTTTTTCGAACTTACTCTCATCCACTTCAACTATCACTCCTTTACCCACAATCGGAACACTATCATTTATCACAGTCGTCATACACACTTCCCTACAAAACAAAAACCAATCAACAACAGCATGCTCATGCACTTCACTTCTTGCGTCACAGATTCATTTCCCATTTCAATAATTTAAAGGATACATTCTATCATACAATTGTTAATATGAAATAAAAACCGAAGACAGTTTAGTATACAGCTAATTCAGGAATGCTGATTTAGTAGGCTTTCGCGCTTCCAGTAACTCATTTTAGCAGCTTGTAAATTAAGTAGAATGCATAGGTTTTCAGAGTATTGGATTTAATGTAAAATTCCGGAGTTCAATATTAAAATGTAAAAGTTCTAGTATAATACTTATTTATTACCGGCTAGACGTTTGTTCTGTCATATTTTTAACTCATCAGAGTTTCAGTGCATTTTATTCCAGCTTGCACAGCTGTTGTATCATTTTCTGACGCATTTTAAAATGAAAACAAGGATTTCAAAATAGAAACTTTTTCTCAATAATCGATTAGAAATAGAGATTAGTAATGTGAATGCATAAACGTTTTTTATTCGTTACTTCAATAGCTACGAAACTTCCGATCGCGTGATAATCAGCATGTCGCTTTGAAAAGCTCTTTCAACACTGACTAGTACGACTGGCTTCAAGCGTTTCAACCGAATGCGAAAACTCTTATCATCGGAACGAATGAATCTGGAATATGAATTAATTTTTTATAGTTTTGCTAATAGTTCTGACCTGAATTAAATCATAATTTCGTTCCAGTTCTTAATTAATTTATATCAAGATTTTACTGTATTATACACTTCTGCTAAATAAATAAGTAGCAAAAACCTAGTACGATGTAAAACAAAAACTATTTAATAAATATGCCTGACGCTGACCACATAGCAAACAATAAAGGAAAGCCGTACAAAAACACATGTTTCCCAACAATCACATTGCGAAAGAAAAAATGGGTCCATCGTAGAACTGAAGCTGTGTGCAGACGATACTGCATTATTGAACGAAATTGTGGAAATTTATTATTTTTCGCTTTTTTGCGAGATGTGCTTTCGTTTGCTTTAGGTGATTTGTGTTGGATTACGTCTTTATCATGGAAAATACTATCACATGTGATATTATTTCTGCAAATATGAGTGAAACATCGCTGCCGGACTCACCTCATGGTGAAAATGGCACAGTTAACCCTACCTCATGGGCGGAAGTTATGGAAGCTGCCCAGAATACTATGGACACGCAAGCGGATACTAGTGCTCCCTGTGTTACGAAAAAGTTGGATGATACTCATTTACTTGAAAATTTGGAGGAACTCGACCTGGATAACCCGGATATTGTGCAAAGTTTAATCAACCTGGACTTATCTGTGATGCAGAATTTCGATCACCAGCGTATTGATTTAAATATGCAACGTCTCGGTGCTTGTGTTAGAAATTTACAGTCTGCAGCTAAAAACTCGCAGCGATTATTTTTTAACATAACAAAAACGCTACCCGAGAACCTTGACAAGGATAACTTATTTGTGCTTTCTAAAATACGACAGGATTTCGACTTATATCAGGAATGTGCTACTAAAATTCAAGGTAAGTGCGCAAAGTTTCTTGCCAGTACTGTTAAAATTCAAAATGTAGTTACATCAAAAAACAAACGGAAAATCTCAGTTAAAAAATCAGCTGATGAAGATGGATTCCAAAAACCGACTAAAACGGCCAAAGGTGTTAGGCAGAGTAAGCCCCAGGCCGCATTTAATTTACAAAATAAATTTGCTAATTTAACTGTTGCAAGTAATGAAAAAAATGTAAATAAGGATCCTAAATTTAGTAATTGTGAAAATGTCTCTGATAAATCTCATGCAAGTATTAATGATGTTAATGCTGATATTGTTAATGAAATGAATGTTGATGTTGACCCTGATACCCAGCAGGAAGGTGTAAATACACAGCACCCACAGTGGGATAAGAGAAAGCCCCCCCCAATTATGGTTAAGCCCAGAGAGGGCATTACTTATTATGGTTTTTTAAAATCTTTGGCAGAAGAACTGCCTGATTGTAAATTTCATGGCCGGGTCACCGGCGAATTTCTCAAAGTAGAGCCCACTTTTCCTGATGATCACAGGATTCTTAGTGCTTATTTTTTAGAAAATTCTATTGAACATTATGTAGTAAATCCTACTTACAAAAAACCTGTGAAAGTCCTCATTCGTGGACTCCCGATCGACGCAGAGGTGGATACGATCGTAGGGGCGCTACGAGACTTAAACTTTAATATTCATAAAGTTGTTCAATTAACAAAATTTCGCACCAAAGCCCCAATGCCCCTCTTTCAGGCCCAAATTATACCAGATGATAATCTTGATACCATTTATGATTTAAAATATCTTATGTATTTTTCTGTTAGTGTTGAGAAATATGTATCCAAAAATCAAGTCCCTCAGTGTCACAATTGCCAGAAGTGGCACCACTCTTCGGAGAACTGCCACGTGGCGCCTCGTTGCGTCAAGTGTGCAGGGTTCCACAAAACTGGCAATTGTGACCATGTGGGCCGCATAGAAACACCCAAGTGCGCGAACTGCCTTGGGCCACATGTCGCGTCATATCGTGGGTGCCCAAAATTTCCCACATACAAGAAAGCACCTCAAAAAACATCGGCTTTAAAGCCAGGTATTAGTTTTGCACAAGCTGTCAATTCAGCAAATAGACAAAACAAAATTCTGTCCACCGAAGCGTCTATCCCCAAAGCCACTGTGGCTGCTGTGACTAATAAACAAATGAATATTGAATCTAGTAAACAACCTAAAGCCCCTAAGGCTGATAAAACAAGTAATAGCACCAGTAATCTCACAGATCTATTTGACTTATTAAATGTTATGAAGGAAGTAGAAGCAGCACTAGGCTGCAGTATTAGTAGTATTATTAATATTTATAAAAGTAAGTTAGCTGAGCTCAAAAAGTGTGATAATATACTTGATAAGATTCAAATTTTGCATTTAATTTTGGAACAAATTCACGGGCTCAATAATAGCACTTAATTATGGACTTTGGCCTAAAAATTGTAACATGGAATGCAAACGGGTTATACCCAAAAATTGATGAATTTCGTATTTTTATAAATGAGTATTGTCCCGATGTTATTCTCCTACAGGAACACAAGCTTAGTCCACTTTTTACCCTCTGTATTGCCAACTACCAGCAGTATCGTTGTGATCGAGAGAGAACAACGCAGAGCCCCGGAGGGGGTATTATTATCCTAATCAAGCGCTCTCTCACCCATTACCAAACTACAATACCACAGCTTTTAGCCGTAGAGGCCCTAGCCGTCACAGTCACTACACTCACCTCACAACCACTCACCATTGTCTCTGCTTATATTCCTAGTAACAAAAGATCACAGAGGAATATTACTCAAGACTTTGAGCTCCTCTTTAAACTCAACAACAAAGTCATAATAGGCGGAGACCTTAATGCACACCACCGCGCGTGGAACTGCAACAATAACTCTTACCTAGGCACAGTAATTCTTAAATTCGTCCAAGAGGCTGGAATTACCATTGCAGCTCCACAAACCCCAACACGCTACAACGACAGATCTGCCAACGTGCTGGACTTCTTTCTGCTTAAAGGCTGCTCTTACAACCACATTGAAACTCTTGACGAGCTCTCTTCAGACCATAATCCGGTCTGGATTGATATGGAGACTTCTGTATGTAGCACACCACACACCAAGGCCTTTATCACAAACTGGGCAGGATATGCCAAAGCCTTAAACAATACCTCACTACATATTCCAACGGTACACACGGGTGAAGAGTTAGATGCGTTGGCTGAAGACTTTGCAAGTGATCTAGACGATGCTTTACGTGCAAATAGCACCACTCTCCGTCAACGCAAGAAAGCCACAGATACTGCCACCAGGAAGCTTATTCAGCAAAGAAATAATCTCAGGAAACAGTGGCAGCGATATCGCTACCCTCCAGATAAAACGCTCCTCAACCAGCTAAATCATCAAGTCAGGGCTCTTACACGCCAACGTACACAACACGACTGGGCCACCTATCTTACCTCCCTCTCTGCTGATAATTCGGCAGTCTGGAAGGCTACATCCAAATTAAAGAGATGCCACACTATTATTCCGCCCTTAAAAGGCCAACAAGGAATTGCCTACACCGACACTGAGAAAGCTGAGTCGCTAGCCGATCACTATGCTTCTCAGTTCTGCACAAACAACATCTCCCACACTCCAACAGATCACTTAGTTGCAAGTACACTAACACAGTTCACAACAAACCCACACACAAACAACATTCCTCTTGTCAGGCCGTCCGAGGTATACGGCTACATCGAAAAGCTACAAGTGAAAAAGAGCTCCGGATTGGACAACGTTACCAACAAAATGCTCAAGAACATGGGAATCCTCATGTTACTCAAGCTAGTCAATATCATCAACGCTATTCTTCGTCTTGGACACTTTCCTACGACCTGGAAGAACGCTGTTATCTCGCCGATTCTCAAGCCTGGGAAAACTCCTTCGGAGCCATCCTCGTACAGGCCAATCAGTCTTCTTTCAAGTGTCAGTAAAGTAGCAGAATTTATTTTGCTAAAAAGAATCTTACATCATGCTGAAGAGCACAAGCTACTAATCCCTGTACAGTATGGTTTCCGGAGGAAACACTCAACGGTTCACCAGCTCTACCGGGTGACTGAGTTCATCTCACAAGGTCTGCAAGACAAACAGGTTACCGGTGCCATATTTCTGGATGTAGCCAAAGCCTTTGACCGAGTCTGGCTTGAGGGCCTCATATACAAGTTCATCACTCTGGGTTTCCCAGAGTACCTCACCACAACCATACATTCCTATTTAAAGGAAAGACACTTCGTCGTTCGTATAAACAAATCACTCTCTAAACCAAGGGTCATCAAGGCAGGAGTCCCACAGGGGTCTCTCCTTGGGCCCATACTCTATAACATATATACGAACGATATCCCACAATCACCACACACCACCCTGGCTCTATATGCCGATGACACGGCAATTCTCTCCAAAAGCGCATCTCATGGCTCAGTCATACAATCACTACAAGACCACATCCATACACTTGAGTCCTGGTTACTCAAATGGAAGATAGCCATTAACGTAGAGAAATCCGAAGCGGTGCTATTCACCAGAAAGAGAATCTACGATGAAGATCTACACATACTTATGAATGGCATACCTATCCCGTGGACTAAGCAGGCCCGTTACCTTGGCGTTGTTTTAGATAAAACTCTCACTTGGTCCCCACACATTACACAGTTATTAGCTAAATTCCGAGATCGTAAACGTACACTATCCCCATTAATTGCTCGGAATAGTGTACTTTCTACCGATAACAAGATACTCATTTATACAACCCTTTTGCGGCCCATACTCACCTACGCCTGTCCTGTCTGGGGTTACGCCTCTTATACTAACACCCAAAGGATCCAAGTTGTCCAAAATATTATTCTCAGGCAAGCAGTGAATTGCCGATGGTTTATTCGTAATTCGGACATTCACCGCGAGCTTAAAATTCCAGAAATTCACGTCTTAATTGCCAAATTGGCCGAAAAGTTCTTTAAAAATATCCCAAATGTTAGGAATGATACAATACCCATGTTAAGTTATGATTATGAAGCAAATACTAATAGAAAAAGACCATTAGCGGTCTTGAGACACACTACTTAATCTTATATACTTAATGTCTCATATGTCACATACCTCCATAGTTTACTATTTCTCCTTCAAATTTTTAGTTACTTTTCTTTTGACACGTCTTTTTTTTTCAGTACTGGCTTTTCTTTTGCGCACTTTCTTCGGTTCTGTATTGTATTCTCCCATGTTTTTTTTTTTATTATGCCATAACATCACGATTATCTCAACCCGGTAGAAGATATAGCAATTTTTACAAGTGTTCGAAGATCCAAGGACTCGAAAATCGAAAATTTTGTTATCCTGGGATTGCGATAAAACGCGGGAGCCCGTAAAATGCGAAACTTCGTGTTGAGCCTGAACCGAGGAATGTGCAACGGGAACATCACGCTAATAACGTGTATGATGCTTTCTAGCTGAAATGCGTGCTTGACAGTGTCGAAGGTAGCTGGTAACAGAGTCATTGCTCGCTTGTTGAAGCAATAGCGCCCATTTCTGTAATTATGCACGCCGGAGCTTTTGGAGGGTAAGTGGCAGCACCCTGCAATCTGCGATCCGTCGTCCCACCCTGTTCCGCACACGCCCGGTAGGATTCAGGTTCGGTGATCTAGAAGCCCACGGCAGATGTGGAACTGTTTCGTTCTCCAGATAACACCGCACCACTGGAGCTGGCGTTATGATCCATAATATCGAGACGGTACCAATTGTAGAGATAAAAGGACGTACAAGAGGGTGTAGAAATTCCTCGTGATATCGGACGGCCACGACGGGACCAACAGGAATCAATAGGGGTCAGTGCAGCCGGTCGTTACTATCCTTGCCCCTTGTAGTAGCTCCCTCTATATATAATATTAGCTTTGCTGTAGCGAAGTTTAGTTTCTCTAGATTGACAACAAGAGAAAACGTAAATAAGAAAGAGTTCGCTTTGATGTTGTAACCCTAAAGTCTTCTTTTATTATTGCGTATTGTCATTTAAGTTATTAAATTATTCCATGTATTTACTGAGTATAGCGTCATTTGATGACGCTTCGGATGAATAATTTCTTCTAATCATCGAATTATGCAAATCGAATTCCTGTTTCGGATACCTCTGTTAGGGAATTTACCGCAAATAAGGTCATAAGGTATTTCCCCCGTATTATTAGCACGTCTTCGTGGTGTAGTGGTCAACACACTCGGCGCGTAATTCGAGAGGTCCGTGGTTCGAGTCACGGCGAGGGTATTGCACATTTTTCATGTCTCCTGCTTCGAAATAACTTAATGTCTCGACAAAGTAAGCGTTAAAATTCTATCTTTTGGGACAGAAAAACCAGACATTTAGTTCTTTCAAGTTGATGCACAGTTCTTAATTACTTTCTTCAGCATAGGATTCTCTTGCCAAATAACTCATCTTGGAAAAAATAGCCTGAGAAAATGAAATGATTATTTATTATACGTTGCTATAGACATAATCTTGCACTGGCGCAGAAGCGCGTAATAAAATAATTTAAAAAACGAAAGTTAAATATCGTACATTTTGCTGAATGGTAACAATCTGTCGTGCTGGAGCTAGAAATGTTTTATTTAAATAGTGTTACCGTTTCTCGCTTCCAAATCGCTGAGTTTGTTAAACAAAATTTCGTTAAATTTGAACAAAATGTGAAATAAATCAACAACAAATTCGAAATTCAAAATTTGGGCTTCGAGGTGGCCATGTTCTGGTGGAGGACTACGTGTAGTGAAAATTCGGTGGCTCTGAGGTACCGTCATTTTTTCACACTGCAGTGAACATAGTTACTAACATACAGATATTTCATTTTAAATTTTTCCTTCCTGTACAAAGCAAAGGATGTATTATAATTCCCGAAGGGTTTAAAGGGATCAGATTTCAACGAAAATATTCATTTTGACCACTCTCGAATTCATGTGAACTGATTTTTGCGTATAGACGGCCAGAATAAAGGATCATTTTTCCAAAACGGATTATAAAATGGATATAAAATAGAAAGGGACTTTTTCGTGACATCTGTACTTACGTTTGCATGTATCTGGCATAATTCAAAACGATCAGCCGTAGAACGTTGAAATTTTATATATAGGACTGGTATGTCATCTCCGTTTTTTGTTGCAATCGGCCGCCTTAAAATATATATATGCCCGCTTCTTACCCGGCTCGGTGAGCTCTATTTTTTTTAGTCTGATATATTGGCAAATTGTGCATTTTTTGTTTTAAAATGATTGAGTGATGCTGTTTTTATGTTACGATCGAGGTTTTCACGCCTTTTGTTAATCTGCATGCAATAGTTGTAGAATTATCAACGACAATAATTCGTCACTACCAAGACCTCATTCGCCCTTTAAAAGGGGAAGTATATAAGGCATTTTCTCCCTCCTTCCAGCATGTCTTCGGGGCGTAAGTTTCGTGAAACTCCTCATCGTTAACTATGCTGTCAAGAGGGAATGACCATTGTAAAATGGCATGTATTGTAGCCTCGAAAGATGAAGCAGCTTACCCTGAGAACAGCTCAATACCTGAAATTTCAGTATTCTCTGAAAACCTCGTCTTAGCTTCGAAAGAATAAATCTTCTTCCGAATATTTTGCATCATATTGTCATTGAGGAACTCTTTACAAGAATTCAGTTTACATTCCTCTAATTTAAACGTACATTTTAGCCTTATTTGCAAATAACTGTTTTTGTAAAAGCTCTCAGAATTGCGTTTTCGATTTCTTGACGTCTTCTAGTTGCTCTTAAATGTCTGCACATACTGGCCACTATGCAACATTATGTAAACAATACTTCTTCAGTGGGTTGGAGTGTTTAGCAACAGAAGTAATTAAGTTCCGCAGTTTTATAATACTATTTTCTAACATCTCTGGGGAAGTACAATTTTGCAACGAGTTAATTCTACTTCATAATTTATGCAGAAACTTTGAAAACCACACCAGGTTTCACTTTTAATGTTAGAAATAACATTTGACAAAGCACATCTTAATATATTTCGCACATGCAGCATAGAAATTTAAAAAAAAAAAAAAACGCCTTATGATCAGACAGAGAATCAACATCAGGAAAATATCAGCTTTGGATATTTGGAAGAAGATTGCGTCCAACTCTTGACTATTGACTAGCCACATCCTTTAATGCGAATACTTCGCTGCATTGGATTGGCAACAGTGTGTTCTTCTCTTATGAGATAGCGGTATGTGAAATCGTAACTAGTAACGAACCAGCATTTTCTGTAAAATTTATGTTTTTGTGTGTTTCATGAGCAGTGTTTTTTCTTGCCATCTATCACAGAACGTTAACTCAGTCGAGTCTGTTTTACCTAAAGTAAATGATCGTAGTGTTTCCATAAAACATGATTTCTAGCGACGGGAATTTATTTGCAAACATGGAAAAGATTATCAAATCGAGGAAAGTGAGAGGTTCACTCATGAGGATTGCTAATGAGATATGTGATGACATTAACAAAGAGAATCCCGACGATGTCATCGAAGTGCAATCAGAATTTCAGATTTTACAGGAACAATTTGAAGAATTACAAAGTTTGAATAACCAAATAATGTATTTAATTTTAGAAGCTAGCAAGACAGAAGAGGACTGAGAATGAAAGTAAGTCTGCTAAACATTATTTAATAATTATTTTAAGATTAAAGAAATTAGATAAGGAAAAAAAAAAGAAACTGACATTGGTAGTATAGCAAATTCATTTGATGCTGTAAATATTTAACAAAAACAAAAAGTTCAAACTTTCTCGACTAGAGTTAAAGAATTTTGGTGGAAATATTAAAGAATGATTGTCATTTTGGTATTTATTTGAGAAATGCATGAATCTAGAAAGTGTTCTTTTGAAACAATGAGGCTGTTGAATAAGTGAAACAATGCCAGAATTCTCCATATAAATAAATAATTGCTGTGTGGCAACTTTAGATTTAAGCAAATTTAACCCAACAGCATCCGACAGAACAAAGTACAGATACCACGCAATAAAATAATCCAATGGATTCGGGAGTGGTCCAAATGGATTTTTCATTGGCATTTCTTGCGATTACAATGTTTTACTTCGTGCAAGAAAGTAAAAATGGTGAAATGATTATGAAAGAAATTTTAGCAACATGCATAGTAAGTCTGCATAGTAAGTAATATTCAGTATTATTTAGTGTACTAATAGCGAAAACAGCTTTAAGAAAAGGAACATTTACAGAAATTTTTGCAAGAAAAATATCCGAAACAATTTCCGCTTAAAATGCACCTGAAATATTAATTAATTATAGACAAAAAATAATAAATGTAGAATCTAAACAACGAAAATATGAAAGAAAAGTTCTTAAATGTCCCAATAAAAATGTAAAAACGACCCTGTAAACGAAGTGTAATTAAACCAGAAAAGCCCCTAAAACAAAAGAAATTCAAAGATACCTAAAAAATAAGAAGAGGAACATAATTAAAATCTGATTCAACTGTAAAGGTTGTGACTTTGGGGCCACAACATTACCTTGCGAAACCGACCAAAAATAAGAAATGAAATAAATCTAATATGAATAATACCTAAAGGTAATATTGGGTTTTTCCAAATATACATTGTGAAGCAAGGACTCAATCAAAGCATAAGGTAATCTTAAAAATTAAGAACTTATTTTTGTGACCTTAATTACTTGGTAAGAGTTACATTGTGTTTTATCTATACGGGACTGTGCTAGTGAATGATCCGATGAATTACATTAACAATACACAAGAAAAACATAATACATATTAACAATTAATTATCCAAGTTTATTTGCCCTCTAGAAGCTAAGATGTAGTACAACTATTATTCTTAATTAATCTTCTTTCTATTCTTATTTTTTGATTTATTATTCAATTTCTGTTTAATTTCATTTTTTTATCAATGTGATTTTTCCAATTATAATTCAATTTCTGCTAACAACCAAAATTTAAATAAAAAATCATAGGAATTATGTTATGGACAGTGAATATGAATCTACTGAGAGAAACATTGTTACCAGCTGATATTACAGGAAGGGGTACCCCGCACATTTTTCTTTGTATATTGATCACATATTCCACCTAAATTTATAAGAAACACATTTTCCTTTCGTGGTTACACATTCTGATAGATTGCAAATCAAATAAGCCCTTCATCCAAATCATATGATTAATTAATATAAGGCATGAAAAGTGTAAGATTCGAAAGAAGTTGGCAGCACTCCGGGAAGAGAAAAGAAAACAAACGATTTTTGTTATATAATTTATGGACTTATGTAAGAGATAAGTAGATCAGCGTTACGGATAAAGAATACGTTTTGTTTTGTAGAAAATAAAAGATGAGTTTTTGATTTCTATAAGATTGTAAGATTTCAATAAAAAGCGATAAAACTTTATTGGTGCAGCCTTCATAGGATGAAGAAACCATTAGATACCAGCGGAAATCCAAGAGGTGAGAATTCTTAGTTTTCCTGCACACGAGCGCATGATAATTTCAGTTATTATGCCATTTTGTTAATTCTTCTTTAAATTCTAAATAAAATATACTTACTTTTGTTTTATGTAATACAAGTAAATGTAATTGCAAATTATATCAAATGTTGCGAAAATCGATAGTTTAGCAAAATGTTACTTAATTAAAAATATCGTTAAGGTTTTCCATTTTATTTTACACATTCAGAATTGTAATAAGTTGCAAGTATTAGCGTTGAGAACGTCCTAAACGAATGGTTTGAAATATTGTTAACGTTAGCCATTGCATTCATTAAAATTGTGATAAATTATAGGTATTACTTCTGATTATTTCTGGGATTAATTAAAATAATCTGAGAATGTTTTAGAGTGGTTTCTTCTGAAGTAAAATATAAAATGTACGAGTTATTTGTGTGGCTAAATAATAAATAAATGGAAAAACAGATATTTTTAGTAAAGTGTTGGATAATTTGGAGCATTGCTTAAGTTTGCCATTTATTATTTAGAATTATTAACGATTGACAGTAGATACGAAAAGTATCTTTGTAGGATGCAATTAAAGCTTTTTTATTCACAGACAATGTTTCTTTAAAAAATGATTTTTTCTTTTCATATGATTTTAATTTTAATTGGAAGAATTCTCTGGGTTTGTTTACGTACTCACTATGAAACGTTTCTAAATGTCTTTTAAGTTTATTAGGTTTCATACTGTCTGCGGTCAACATTTTTGAGCAAATGATACACAGAGGCCTTTCTTCTTCATTTCCTTCAATACTGGTAAACCCCAAATTGAAGTATTCTTGAGAATATTTTCTTGATTTTATTTTCGGAACCACGCTCTTCTGTGTACTTGTTGATGCTTAACTATCGTCTAATGCTCGCTTACGCAAGCTAAAAAAATTATCCATGAGTCTGCATAAATCTGCTGCCGTGAATATTTAATATGGTGAATATTAACACGAAAACATATATAACATACGATAGATTCGATATCGATGGACTCGAATGAGAATTGAAACTTGCGTTATCGAACATTTTCCTTCTTTCTATGAGGAAACATTTGCTCTGCGCATGCTCGAAACGGCTTCCACAAACCATATTACTTATTTTTTCTCTTTGCTTTAATCATGCTTCTCTTTTACTTCTTTTATTATTCCAAGAAAAAGTTTTCGCAGTTTCTAAATTTAGCTAACACCGTCTAGGTTAACTTTCATTAACGAATTTTTGTACTTTCATATTCTTTTAATGTTATCTCCCTGTTTGGCTTTCGTTTTAAATGTAATATTTAAATTTTTCCCGCTTCCATTCGCTTCATCTGCTCACCGCCCGCTTGGCAAAATGCCAGATGTGGTTTCTCGCCAATGTTGGCTCGCTTTTAGTCTTGCTTTGGCAGTTAGTTAAAAATAATTTTAAAATAGAAATCAAAATATTCAATATATATTATTGTTGTATGCATTTTATTGTATGTGGAGGGGCGATGAAAATTATGATTGAAAACTGGGTCGCGAATAATGAAAGGTTGAGAAACGCTGACCTACAGAGATAGAATTCCTATTCAGCCAATTGTAAGACCTGAGAACCCATTTGAAATATGGAGTGTAGACTGTATTTTTCCACTAGAACCACCCTCGCGCAGAGAACACAAATTTATTATTTGTGCCGTAGATTTGTGTACACGGTGGGCAGAAGCCGTGCCAGTACGAAACATACAAGCAAAAACGACTTATGAAAATTTTTACACAAACAGGTTTTCCCAAAATAATCTGCACTCACCAAGGAACTAATTTTACCTCGCAGCTAACGAAGGCCTTTTTAGATGTTTTGGGGATAGCTCCGAGATTTTCAAGTGATCCGGAAAATATGGGTGCAGTAGAACAATGGAATAGGACACTGAAAGAAATACTGAATAAAAATATTCAAGACCATTACCGTGATTTGGATTCGCATCTTCCGTATTTGTTATTCACGTACCATGAAGTTCCTGACAACACCACTGGTATTTTCTCCATACTAAATATATATGGTTATCTTCCAAGAGGACCTTTAACATGGATTAAGGACTTTTGGACTGGTAAGAGAGATATACCAATCACAGCTTTCTCGTACAATCGAATCCTATTTAGATGATTTACAAGATAAACTACGAAGTTGTCACGCTATAGCATATGATAACGCAAATAAGAAACAATGTGATTACGCTCGTAGGTATAATATGAGGTCAGGTGAGAAAACATTCGAAGTAGGAGATCAAGTGTTAGTCTTGGTTCCATCATCATGGCATAAATTGCTAAATACATCGCAAGGACCAGCCACCATCATAAAGCTAACAAGACCACATTCCGCTTTAGTTCGCTTGGAAAATGAAAGTACGAGGGAGTTTCACGTGAACAATATACGTCCATGTGTGTCAAGAGTGCAACAGGTAGGACTAATCTTTGAACTGGATAATGACTGTGGAAATATACATTATGCTCCCACTGACCAAAATAAAAGGACACAAGAAGATATTATAAGGTATATTCAAATTTGTCATCAGCGACTGGGTAGCAAGGTATACAGAATAAATCGGGCTAATATAATGTCTGTAACTTTTATGGAAACATGCATATATTATTGATGGTATTATTGTATTAGAAAAAATATTACATATATATGAACAATTAACATAGTATTGTGTATTTTGATATAAATGTTGTTATATAAAATTAGGAATTTTGTTATCATACATAAATATTGCGTATGTAGAAATCTTTGTATATGTGATTTTGTACACTTCAGTTGAATGGCACATTTAGGGTAATGCTTTGTGAGTGTGTGCAAGGATACAATGAAACAGGTGTATTGAAACATGTACAATGAAGCGCATACCATGTAACAGATACATTGAAATACGTACAGCGAAACAGGTACAGTGGAACTGATATGATCTTACAAGGAACTTAGATTTTGACTGCGCGTAGCAAGACGTATAGGACGCATACGCTTCCCAAGGAGGAACCTGTAAGATTCAAAAAACGTTGGCAGCAATGAAGAGAAAAGAAAACAGACGACTTTTTTATAAAATTTTTGGACTTTCGTGAGAGATAAGTAGATGAGCGTTACGGATAAAAAATCCGTTTTGTTTCGTAAAAAATAAAAGATGAGTTTTTGATTTCGATAAGATTGTAAGATTTCAATAAAAAGCGACAAAATTTTATTAAAAGGAACAGGAAAAGACAGTAACCAACTAATTCTGCAGTCAAGAGTTCATTTCTTTTTAGTTGATTATTTTCTTTAAATTTATATTAATTTCACTCTCGTGATCTTTAAGGTAGCTCACAAAAACTTCTAGCGCTGATTCAGAAGAAAAAATACTTATCATTTTCGATGTCAGAAGCAGGAACATGCGTCTCCGAAAATCCTCAAATTAAGATCCCGCAACGCAAAAAGTCGTCAGAGGAACAACATAAAGATATCATTGTCCAGCCTGATAGCAGGCAAAACCACTCAGGATATGACAGAATAAATTCTTACGCCTCAGACGCAGATGCAATAGGATGGATCAGTCTCCTCCTCAGAATGCTGGACCAACTTCCATTTCTCACGAGGTCAGGCTTGAGACACCGTCGAGGTGAAATGGCGATACATCTTCCGACAGTTGTCGGTAACCAGTACAGCAATTAGGGAAATAAACGACGCAAATACTCATCAAAATACGGAAGTAATAATTTCCATTAACATTCAGAAACGAAATTGACTACTGACAGGAATCTCCTGGAAGACTCATCTAATCGCACTAAAAGAGCATTCTCATGCCGTCTCAGGTTGTGCAACAGAGCACGAAAAACATGACTCACCCGATCATCTTCCAGCAAAACGTGAAGTATATTAGATACTTATCTCATCATATTTCTAAAAATAACGTTTATTCCCGAAATTAGTCCAGTTCCTCCAAATTTCCAAAAATATTCACGATCGGGGAGCATGATTGTACTACTCCCGCTAGCAGCAGCCGAAGTACAAAAGTTCTACATTTCTGACATCAAAAGAACAATTTCTTACCTCAACGATGGTGAAGACAAAAGTCACCTACACTCCAAAATCTTACTTAAAGGTTCTTTGCCTGTTGACCTCTACCCTTCTCTGAAACAACGTCACGTATTTCAAAACCCCTAGCAACCGAAGACAAAACAAAACCTTCTAGAACATTCCAAAAAATGACGCAGCAGGATTACTGTCTTTTCCTGAATCTTTCACAAAGAAAACGAAGGTTTTCTGGTTAAATTTAATAAAAAGAAAAAAATATCATTGAAGCATTGGTTTTTCCAAAATGTAAAAAAAATCAGAATATTAATAAATTAAATTACTAATCCAAAGAATTAAAAAAATTCTGATTTTACCTAAATAAAAATATAATTAACTTGAACTTTTCTCAACAAAAAATTCAAATATTATCACACAACGTTATCAAGAGGAGGTCGATTAGACCTGAATCGAGTAAACTTATAAGGCAACCCACTGTGTTTCTGTTCACCCAAAATTAGCTGTTAAACTATTTTAAATTATTTAATCATTATAGTTCATCCGAAAATTTCGATTGCCTTCTCTATATAGTAGAATTCTGGTCAATAATACATAAAACAAATTTAAATCAAATAAATGTAATAAAATCAATATGCATAATAAAGCAAAAAGCAATAAATAGTATGAAAATAGTCGATAGGTTTATGTATATCTAAAATTTCTCAGCCTCTTTAATAGTACCTTGTGTCTGTGTGTGTGTAATCTTCGTCATATTTTGTATAGTTTTATAATTTTCAAATATTTCGAAATTTTATAATTTTCAGTTATTTCTTTATATAATTATCGTTATGTAAACTTGATTTATACTTTCAGCAATTTTAACAATCGAAAATATTTTAATTAACTAAATGTACTTAATTATTTTAATATTTTAAACGTTATGCAAAACGATATTAATTCATAATTTTTTCATTTTTCTAGATGCCTGCAGAAATGGAATTTGAAAATATCTTGGAGAAAATTGGGGGTAACGGGAGGTATCAAACGCATTTGGTCATATTGTTCCTCATACCAATTACAATGTTGCTTCCAATAATAAATATGAATGTTATCTTTATGGCATCCGTTCCTGATCATTGGTGTTACGAACCTGAAGTTGCAACTTTTGTTTTAACATTCGCCCAACAGAAAGCTCTCATCAGTCCACCAAACAACTCTGAATGTTATATGTATGATGCAAACTATACGAACATTTTTACACTTGTAAATTTCACAATACAAACAAATTCAACACTAAAACATTGTGACAAAGGCTGGCAATATGATAAAACTGATTATGAGTATACTGTTGCTACTGAGGTAAGTTTATATAATTATATTGTATTGTGGAATACGTCATTGTTCCTGAAATGGTGTAACAATTTTTTATATTATATTAGTGTAATTTTAAAAATACAACTTTTAAACACTAATTCCATTCCATCCTTCCATTTAATTTTTGTAATTCTGGTACCTCATTTGAAGAGGCTTAATACGAACTTACTCCAAGATTTATGTACTTATACTAGAATTACAAGATTTGAAGAGCAATGTAGTTAAGTTGTTCGTCAAAGAGCTCTCGCAGTATTGTTATATATGCAAGTAGGACACGGGGATTGCACTACTATTTATATTAACTATGTTGCAACTAATGCTTTTTTTATGTTGTAACTAATACTATATTGTCAAGTGGACTAATCAACTTCTGTCTTTTCCCTTAAAGGTTGGAGCGCTAATCTACACTGCGCAGAAAGAAAAAAAATGGGGCAAAACTTAGGATATCTATTAGATTTATATATAACATTGTTCCGATATATTTATTTTGACACAAAATCGAACCTCTCTGAAATGACATGCAATTTTATTCTATATTTCGAGTCTACGACTCAAATTACGCCAAACTGCCAAGTTTGTAAAAAAAGCATAAGTAGTTTTTAAGAAATTAGATCTCAAATTTTTAGGTCCTAAATGTTGATTGAGTTTAGTATGTATTTCTTAATAGCATCCCAAGTTCAATATTATGATTTACGACCTGTGTGAAACCCGGTACATCGCAAAATAAATTTGAAAATTCACTTACCACGCACTGTAGTTTTTCTTGTTCTTCTGCCGGTATGTGCTGCAAGTCTAGCTGCGGGAGCTTATCATTCTTGATTGCTATTGGTTTCATACTTAGCGTATTTCATACTTATACTCTCCCACTTCGAAATCTATTTTCGCTTCTGCCAATCTAAAAATTCCACACCCAGAATAATACATGTTTGCAGGTTTCGCACAATATAAAATAAAATTTTTACCTGCTCGTCGTTGATACGCACGAACAACAACACTTTCCCTAAACAGCTACACTTCTCTCCTTCGGCCGCTATGAAAATCCGTGTCTCTTGCACTAAAAATTCTGTAACGGCGAAAGTGCTTCTTGAAAAATCTTTCTGAGATAAAGCTGCTTTGGGCTCCTGTATCTAAGAAAGCCGTCGCCGGTCTGTTGTTAATTAGAACTTCTATCTTCAGTAAACTCAAATTTTTCACGACCACGGTGTTTAAATTAATTGTGGAAGGGTTTTGCGCTGCTTCGGACTTCTTCACCTTCCTTGAAGAAATCCATCTTAGTTTAAATTCTTCTTATTCTGGTTGCCCTCGGAATCTTTGCTTGTTCTTCTATTAAATTCCCTTCGTTCGCCGCTCGATTTAGAAGATACCTCTTTCTTCGGCCATTGCTTCGTCTTATTCCCGTAACTCTGGTTTTGTTTCTGCTGGTCAGTCAGTGGTCTTGGCGAACTCCACTGACTTCTTCGTTCGAATTGGCGACGTTGTTCGTTGTCTGCTGTTCTTCGGCTTTCAAATTGTACTGCGAGCTCAAATAATCTGTCTAACGTCGTTGGATTTCTTAGCTCGATGAAATCTTGAACTTGGGGCAGTAGTCTAGGAAGTATAATTTGAATAATTTCAGGATCCGGGCGACTTCCATACAAAAGCTTGAAAACTTGAATTTTTCTCAAAATAAAATTTGAGAAATCTTCTATTTTTTCTTGATAGCGACTGAAAAGTTCCGCCTCCAGTTTGGCTCGATCTCGTACTACAGGAAATGCTTTCACCAAGGAATTTTTGAAATTTTCGTACGTGTATGTGGGGCTTCCCGATTTCCCCAAAAGATTCTTTCCGATACACTTGAACCAACTCAGCGCTTGGCCCTTCAAAGCGCTGGTAGCAAGAGCGACTTTCTGATATTCGTGAAATGGATATAGCATGACGTCTAGCCTTTCCAGGAAATTAATTACGGCTGTCTTGCCTTCAAAACTTGCTGCTGACTTCATAGCTGCCCGCATGGTTTGTACGATGTAGCCAAATCCTTCTAGACCAGGAGGTGCTATCTCAGGATTCTGCACAGGTACAGCAGGTATCTCAGGTTCGTCTTCTTGTCTTACAAGCCATCCTCTTATTTTTCTTCGGGCGCCAGTGTCAGGACTGAGTGTTCGGTGCATATTCTTGGAAAACATCTTCGTGAACTCCTTAAGTCCTGAGCTGGACCAGGGAGCTGAATGCAGCTATGTTCTGGTGGTAGATGCTGTGATTAAGTGGTAGAAGAACTGCACTTGAAAGGGATTTAAAATCCTCTTTTAATAGATCACAATTATTTACAACCGCTTCCCAACTCGGGAGGGATACAGAAAGTAAAAGACCACACTTGGGTCTAAATTGAACAATCAGATAAATTTAACCTAAAGCTAAATAGAAATTAAATTAATCGTTCCACACAGAGCTATACGCGAGGTTGGACTCTAACTAAATGGTGCGTAGCAAGATTTACTGATACTGCCGCACTTGGATTTATTTCAATAAGCAATCACGTAAAAGCACTATGGCTTAGAATTTAAATGCTAGCTGGTCAGGCGAACGTCGAATAGAGTGACCGTGATCTGAGACTAAAAGCTTTCTCACTCTGAGAGGTTTCTACCTCTTGTTTAAATAGAACTTGGCTCCACTTCAAATTAGCATAAAGCTGAAAACGCGCGCTTCTTCTAACGGGAAGTTAAAAATGAGAAGAGATAGAAAGATTTAAATCAAAATAAAACTTTGTTAGTTTAACTAAAACCTTACAAAGTGTGCGTAAATAAATAGTCATTGAGCATAGCGTTTAATTGGATTTGAAAATCGAAACTCTACCAAAAACAGAATTCCAATTCGTGGATTAGAACAATTTCTCTGTCTGTAAGGCAAACCCAAGACATCTTTCCGTTAAGGATGTCAGAGCTAGTCCGTCGAGAGTTCAAATAATGCGTAGTCTGCCTCGCGTCATATCTTTCAAATATAATGTTCATTATTTGTAATAACAATTATACTATTAGTTTATTTATTTATAGCAGTAATTATAGTTTACATTAATGCTTTTATATCACTCTTGACTTGCATAAATTTAAATATTTTCTTTTAAAAATTTAAGTAAGTTAATCTTTATAAAAATTTAATACACTTTACAAAATCCTTAATTTTGTAGAACTAGGGTTATATTTTAGATTAATATACCTCGGTATGTTAGGTTAATGTTAAAAAAACATAATTTTTACCTGTTACATTTGTGGGAATTTATTTAATTTACATAACAGTTAATTTTATTTTGAAGCAACCTTTCTACCGAGATTATTTTGAAGCAACCGAGATTAATCTCGGTTTCAACCCACGCTTTTTGCCAGAGTGTAAATGAGTTAGCGCACGTGTATTCAGATGAGGTGGACAGAAGTTAGTATTTAAGGGAAGGTTTTGGAAGGTGATTTTAGAGAGTATTCTGCCTGCCTGAATGTTGTTATCTTTGAAATACTAGCGGAACGCTTCTAGTCATAAGCTTGTATACGCCGATCTTTCCGAGTCAGAGCCTGCCTGCACATTAAGTAACCTGTGAAAAGCCGTTAGGCTAACTTAATTCTATTCCAATTTAAGTAACTTATTACCTTTTGAGTTAAGACAAAAGTGTTGGCGTTTGTAAGCACGAGTCGATAACATCTGTAAATATTATTGAGTGAATAAAGGGTTCTTTACACACTTTCTCTGGACTTTGTTGTATTCAAGGATAATTCCTTACACACCTTTTGTTATCCTCTTTTCAGTTTACGTTCGCTAAGATTACGAGACATTATACCTTTACGGCTAACCTGTTTACTATGTTATGGTTCAAAACATGCCTTTTGTCACGTTTTTATGTGCTTTAACTTACTGTTTCTTCCTATTTGTGTTTTTAATACTTTAAATTAATTTCAATTAACATTTTAGTGGAATCTGGTCTGTGACGATGCATATTATCCCAGCTTGATTCTTACACTGCATAATCTTGGAAGCATCATCGGAACACCTATTTTAGGATTCCTTGCAGATAGGTATAGTTCGCATCTATATTCTAATTTATCAAGGATACTTTTAACAAAAGTGGTTTATACTGTTACAGTCATGTTTTAAGATAAAAAACAATTAATAGCAGCTAAGCTTTTAAAATACAGTAGTAGCTTGTCATGCCTCCGCTTTAGAATACGTCCAGCTTGGTATACGACCCGTTTTTGTCCAAACGTTTTATTTGGTATACATAACATTTGTAATGAATGAGACTCGAGTTAAACGAATCACGTCTCTGCGCACTGCGTTTGCTTATTACTTTCGAAACAATGCTACGACCAGTTTTGCACCAAAAAGGGATAATCAGTCTGCGGCAATCTCTCATGAAATTTTTTTCCAAAACTTTGCGAAAAAGTGACATCACAACAAAGCTAAAGAAACGTAACAGCATTGTCTGGATTAACCAAATAGTGCCACATTTCCGAATACATCCTGAAGGAAAGTTCTTTAGATAGATTTGTCGTAAAGAGGCAATATTCGTAAGAGGCTGAAAAAAATAGAAAAATGTATGCCGACACTTAACACCGCATGAAGAATTCTAAATATATTCAGCTGTACGGGTTTTAATTTTTTTGTTATTTTGCTGTTTAAATGCATATAGCCCAAGTGCGAAGAAAATAATGCTTAATAATAAAACTGAAAAGGCCAAACAAATGAAAATGGGTTAGCGGGAGTGAAGGCAGCATGAGACTTGTAGACTGCGAACTCAACGAAAACGTAAAAAGACTAACAAAATCTTTCAAATGACCATAAAAATCGAAATTTAAATTTTTTTATTCATTCTTGATTCATGCAGTTTTAAGTGCGAAATTTATTAAACTAATTTGTTATCACCTGAGTTTCTGACATAACCAGCAAAAATGATAACGATTCTGAAACATGTGTTATCAATTCTAGGTTTGGACGCAAGCGGATCTTCTTTTTTTCGGTGCTCTTAGGTGTCGCGACTGAACTTCCTTCTGCATTGTTTCGAAATTTAACATGCTTCATAATTTTAAGGACAATTAACGGTGGGCTATTCCCTACGATGTTTCAATTGCCATTAATTATCAGTAAGTATTTCAAACATCATTCTGGATAATTTTTTTTTGCATCGTTTAGTAATGAGTACTTTTATTATAAAGAACATAAATGAACAAAGAGAGGTGTTTAACAACCAAATTCTTTGGCAGATTAATCGGTGTTATCCAGAAACATCGTTAACGAAAACATCGCGGAGACAGAAACATCGCCGTACAAAACATTGTGGGAGAAAAGTAAAAACATTGCTGTTCTAAATTATAATAATATAAAACACCGCCGTCGAAAAATAAAACCGTTTAAAAACATCAAGTTTAAAAGATCGTTGAAAATATAAATAATAAAGCATAAATAATATAAATGTAAATAATAAAGCAAATAAACCACTTACAAATCATCATGACGATAACATTGCGAACATGTGTTTTCAGGCTTTAAAAGTTGTAATGTACAGGGTATTTATAAAGTCCCGGACTCATTTTGATCTTTAATAACTCATAAAAGAATAAAGATAGATTAAAATTAATAACATAAATGGTTAGATAGACTCAAAAAGTTTCATGACCCTTGTCAATGAACTTCCACGTGTGCCGCCTTCGTCGCACGGAGAATATCAAGTCGATATTCAACTTCACGCCAGGTACCGGCAAGCATGTCGGCATCCACAGAGGCTATTACTGTAATAATTCTGGCTTTTAGGTCATCAATGTTCGACACTTTCCTCCTGTAAACGTTGTCCTTTACAAATACCCAAAGGAAAAAGTCCAGCGGCGTTATATCACGTGGTCTGAGTGGCCAAGGAATTGGACCTCCTCGCCCAATCCATCTTCCTGTAAAATGGTCATTCAAAGAACTACGAACG
Source organism: Stegodyphus mimosarum (assembly GCA_000611955.2). Lineage (NCBI taxonomy): Eukaryota > Metazoa > Arthropoda > Arachnida > Araneae > Eresidae > Stegodyphus > Stegodyphus mimosarum. The sequence continues at coordinate 302,771 of KK115515.1, forward strand.
ATGGTACCCCAATGAGGTGGTGCACCATCTTGTTGCCAAAAGACATGCGTGTGAAGCTGTGGAAATACGAAGTTTTCCAACATGTTTAAGTATGCGGCTGATGAGACCGTCTTTTCTGTAAAAAAGAAAGGCCCAATGACTCGGTCGGGCATTAGTCCACACCACACATTAACCTTTGGGGAATACCTTTGTGCCTCACGGTATTCATGGGGGTTTTCAGATCCCCATATGCGCACATTACGGGGATTAACAATGCCAGAAAGATGAAAGGATGCTTCATCGGAGAATATTATGCGCCTCAGAAATTCAGCATCATCTTCTATCCTCCTTAGCATATCTGTTGTAAAGGCCATCCTTCTAGGCCTATCGTCCCGCTCCAAAACTTGAACAATTGCATATCCAGGCATTGCACGATCAATTCAACTTGCCAAAAACAAAAGAGAGAAAAATGCAATTAATAAGCAGACGATATTTAGAAAAGTACAGATATTTAGACTGGAAAATGAAATTATCTGAAATTAACCACACGCGCAGACGATATACACAAAAGTAAAGATATTCAAACCTGAGGAAAATATATAAGTAATTCCATCAATAAATGCCATAAGTTTGTTTATATCTTCATTATTTTATGAGTTATTAAACATCAAAATGGGTCCGGGACTTTATAAACACCCTGTATATTACCGTAATGATTCGAAGTAAAAGAAAATTTTATAAGTAATTAAGCAAATTTAATATAGGTTACCTTACGGTGTTTTTCGTATACATTTTAGAACATTAAAAAGTAATTCAAAAGCATAGGAAGATCAAAAATGATATAATACTTAAAATTAAAGTATAAAACAAATAGTAAATTAGTAATTTAAAATTAACAAACTCGCTCGCAAAATCTTTAGAACAAAATGGTTGGAACTGCAAGCTTTGAGTAAAAGGGTTCTCGTAAAGTGTAATTTTCTATTTAAGAAAGTTTAGCGTTATTAAATTGGCGTTATTAAATTGGCGTTAATAAACTGGCGTTATTAAATTGGCGTAATTAAATTGGCATAAAAACTACAAAACTTTACTGCGCATTTTTGCTTTAAAAATGATTGAACTATGTTGCTTTTATCTTCCGGTTAAGGTTTTTATGCCTTTAGTAAATCTACATGCAATATTTGTAGAATTATTGACAATTTAAAAGTTGTTTAAGTGCAACTAAGGCTAATTATTTTACCATATAGCAGCCATATTTGTTTACATTTGAAACATAGCAGAATAGTGGATTTGTTGCCAATCTAGAGAAACTAAGCTTCGCAACAACAAAGATAACGCTTCTTTTATTACGAATTAAATCACGCTTATCCCATTCTGGAGGTTATTCGAGGAAATAAGTATTGAAGATTTTTAATATAGACATTTTGAGTTTTACATATTTTTGCCTTGTCGCGAAGTGAGACTGAATTAATTGAATGAGAAATACTGAATCGTCTGTGAAAAAGTGTTTCTTTTTCTTTGTTTGTTTCTTTAAATACTTCTATACATCGTTTTAGGTTTCTTAGAGTCTTTAAACAGGACATGCGGCAACGATTAGGTAATTCTCCAGATGATACACATAATTTTTTGTGCATTCTGAGTTATAAAATGAATGAGATATAATACTGAAAGTGAGCCTAGCACCAGACTGTCGCTATAGTAAACAAATATAGTGAATTTTAAAGAATGTATTTATTCCATTTTGATTTATGCGCTATCGACGAAGTAGACTTAATTCAATCCAGTAAGTTAAAAAGAAATACAAAATGCATACAATTTAATATTCAGTACAAGCAAGTCATGTGGTGTACACATCAGATCTGTTGCCTTTCGTCTCTTTCCACGATTTTGTTGGATCCACTGCTTTTATTTCTTTGACGAGGCATTAAACTATTTGCACATACCTAGCTCAAGTAGTTTCTCCAATATACTGTCGTATTATGGCTGATTTCTAACTGAAGTCGGCAAAATTCAGTCGACGTCAATTCCTGACACCACAGATAGATGAAACGAATAGCACTGAAAAAAGAAAGACCGAGCCTTCAAACCATGTTTTGGTTTTCAATCCTTTTTTCTAGCAGAAAGAACGTACGTAACAACGTCTTATAGGAGCTTTGTTTGAGTTAAAAGTTAACTTCATCGGATGATTTTAAGAACAAAGTCTATTGTTATGAATTATTCCTTTGTCCTGAAAGAATCTTATAGCAGCGTCTTCGTCATTGAGTAATTGCAAAATTGTATAATCCATGGAACAAAAAAAAAAAAAAAAAAAAAAAAAAAAAAAAAAATGGCAAAATATGCGAAAAAAACCAATATTGATGTTTCAAACAAAAACTAGAAATCTCGAGTCGTGATATTTCATACGCGAATAAAAAATACTCAACATAAAGAGTGACGATATTTTAAATAAAAATTAGAAATCTAGAGTCAGAATATTTGGCGTGGTTGTTGGTGCATTTTTAACTGACACCGCTCTAACGGAACTGTACTAAAATATTCAAACAAAAGATAATATACACAAAGTCTTAAGCAACACTGCAGCATTTTTCTAAACATCATCCTTTGTCTTTTTCGGTTATTTGCTCTAAATAGGCATACCTTAACTCTTTCGCATCGATAGGAGGTAAAATCTATTCCTCTCAAACATCTGAAACGCACATATATATGAATTTTTATTGGAATTAATTACCTCCCCTCATGACAAGTAGAATGCTGCAGCGTTAACAATAACCTATTTCCTTTCTTTCATATTATATACTTTATTTCTTTTATATTATATTTTCTCTGGGAGATCTTTGGGCGGTTTTACACACTGTTAGCCAACTCTCGAAACCCTTGAGACATACATTAATAATGATGGAAAAAGCATCAAGCAGAGAAGGGACGCAGGGGTATGAGCGATCAGCTGATGTTTGAATGCACGGGCGTTTCGGGCGACTTCGCAGTGAAAAGAATTTAATGAAGTGTAAACCGACAAATAAATTGAGAGAAAGAGCAAATCATCGAATAGAATGTTATAAGGACTTGATAATTCAGTTACAGCAAGCACACTGGTAGAAGAATATTTGAATTTTAAGAAATAATTTTAATCCAGAATATCTAGAAATAGTTTTAAGAATCATTAGATAGTTTTTATGTCTAATGAATCATATTAACTAATTGGTCTTTCTTTTCTCCTATTAGAATGGTTAATACTTATTATAATAAGATTATTTTGTAATGTTAGAAATACTGAAATATATAATAAATTTTGAACACAAGTACGTGTGCAAGTAAACTTGATCTCATTTTTTAAACTGATTTGTGAAAGTTTTAAGAGAATTTTAAATGTTTAAAGTTGTATAGTTTTTACAGTGTTATTAATTATACTGCTAATTATAGCATTACTATTATCAGATTTATAAATTATAAAATAATAGAGCAAATCTAATTGCATGTTCACAGTGTTAGAAATTGTCTCACCAGAATTACGCAGTCGAATAAATGGGATAGTGCATTGTTTCTGGACTTTCGGACTTTGCTTATTGGCTCTCATTGCATTCTTCACAAGAAGCTGGGTATCACTAAGCATCACAACTGGCTGTATTGCTCTTATTCCTTTCCTTTATTTAAGGTAAGTCATTGCGGTAAATAATGTTCATTACGAAGGGGTATTAAAAGTAACCAGAATTATTAAAAAATAATTATATTATACTTCCCAGTTATTTACACTGAACTCAGTTTCCCGAATTAAAATATTTCGTGAAGGCCATTCATCAACTGAAATATCCGTATACCGAAACAATGTTTCTCACAGGAGTGAATGTAAAATGATTTAATTTGTTACCGGACCACAGACGACAGCTTAAGCTTTACAATAGTACTTTGTGTACAAGTTTATAATACAAAACCAATGAAAATCAACTAACATAAGACAAAAAATAGAATGTAATACATAATATTAAACAGAGTATCCGATTTAAATAAAAAGTACACGAATTTAATTAAAAAGTAGACAAAACTAACGAAAACCTAATTTTACTGTACTTTTATGAAGAAAAGTAGACGGCAGTGACCCAAAATACATAATAATGTATAATGGGGCGGAGCGAACTTTCAAGAAATATTTTTGAAAGAATAGTTAAATATTTCATTTAAATGAAATACCGCATAACGCTAATTTTTAATGCAAAATATAAGATCGAAATTTACTGGTACGCGTTACACCCGGATATAAAAAAGATAGATTTAAAAATAAAGAATAGAGGAGCATACAAAAATTAAATTTCAACATGTACCTAATTGCTGTTTATTTAAAAGAAATGACATATTTTATAAAATAGGATAACATGAAAAGTTCGTCATATTCGTCTCCCGTTATGGCTTCAGGTTTGTCATCGAATTCTGTTTCATCTTCACCATCATTGTTACTCTGATCCATAAATACGAGGGGGAGTCAAATGAAAACCATAATTATTTTTTTAAATATTATTTATTGGTCACACAGGGTACGGAAGTAAATCACTTTTCAACATAGTCCCCTCCTCGTTCAATGCAAGTCCGCCAGCGCTTCGGAAGAACCTGAATACCTACAGAAAAAGGGTCTTTTGGGCGACGGCGTATATATATATATATAAAAAAAAGTGTTTTGGGCGACGGCGCAACCACTCGTGCACCGCGTTGCGGACCCCTTCATCGGAATGGAACTTCCTGCCGCCCATTGCTTCTTTGAGCGGACCAAACAGATGGAAATCTCTCGGTGCGAGGTCTAACGAGTAAGGGGGATGTGGGAGGCATTCACATTTCAGGTCTGTGATGGTCGCAACCGTTGCACACGCCGTATGGGGCCGTGCATTGTCGTGTTGCTGCAGCACACCGACTGACAGCAATCCACGTCGTTTCGTTTTGATGGCAGGCCGGAGATGATTTTTTAGGAGGTCCGAGTACGTAGCACTCGTCACAGAGGTTCCTCGTGGCGTGTAGGCCCTTTTCGTCCCAAAAGAGGGTCAGCATAACCTTCCCTGCAGACGGCTGTGTCCGAAACTTTTTGGGTTTCGGTGATGAGGAGTGGCGCCACTCCTTGCTCGCTCGCTTTGTTTCAGGCTGATGATAATGCACCCATGTTTCGCCACCAGTGACGATTCGTGACAGGAGAGCATTACCGTCACGTTCAGCACGCCACAAAAGGTCTTCGCACGCATCAACACGTCGCTGTTCCAGTTTAGGCGTTAGTTGTCGGGGCACCCATCTTGTAGACACCTTATGAAACTGGAGAACATCATGCACAATATGATGTGCCGATCCATGACTCATGTGAACACATGCTGCAGTTTCGTCTATTGTCACACGGCGGTTTTCCAAAACGATGGCTTCAACGGCTGAAATTTTCTCTGGAGTCACTACGCGCCGAGCCTGGCCAGGGCTTGGAGCATCGGCCACGGACGTAACACCATTTGCAAATTTCCGGCACCATTCATAGATTTGTGGCTGTGACAAACACGCATCTCCATACTGAACCTTCATTCGCCTAAAAATGTCAATCGGTTTCACACCTTCACTTCGCAAAAACCGAATCACAGAACGCTGCTTCTCGCTGGTGCATGTGGCTAGTGGGGCTGCCATTTTGGAACTGCTGTTGCGCCGGTGTTTGTGCATCTGTCGGCTGCTGCCGCCTAGGAGACATCCGGCATACTATCACAAACAGGCATGCCAACTTACAGCTCACTGGTGCCATGTGCGGATTTTTATTTCTACTTTTACGGTTTTCATTTAACTCCCCCTCGTAAATAATCAGTTTCCTTTGCATCTAGATTCTTAGATATACTACATTTTAAAGACATTTGAATTATATTAATTTAATTTTATTCCAAGCTTTTATTAGCTGTTCAGTATTTCTGGACTCTTATGACGCACTAACCTCCTTTTCCTTCCTTGCTACAGCAGGGTGCAATAAAATACTCCTTTTAGTTTCCAAGAATTGATACATATTATTTCATTTCATATAATTATTCATGTTTTCAAACACTACTTATGTATATATAGTATTTAAACTTACTTTCAGACAAGATGGAATAAGCAAGATGAATTTATGTGGCAAAACATAATCTGCCAAAGAATGTGTAAAATATGCAATTAACTCCTTTTGTGCAAGCACTGGGTTTAAACTGATGAACATTAATATTTAATGATGTATAATTTTTAAATATGCATCTGGTTTAGTCTTGCATCTTGGTCTGTAATCTCTGGTGCTTTATTTTAGTTTATGATCTGTAGGTTGTTTTATTAACACAGGTGATCACATATCATATGAAAAAGCATTCATTTTTTCCTCATTTCATGAGCTAGCACAGCTGTAAAATAAAAATGCTATCTTTGTACGTGATCCATTACACCCTGTCCTTATTTTTTTCTAAAAGTTCTGGCTAACCTATTTTACGCGTCTGTCCGTTTGTTTGTTTGTTTATTTGTTGGCATCATCTCCTCCGGAACGGCGAGAGAGGTACCCTCGGGTTCCAACAACTCATGGGAAGCCACTTCGATCATTCTCATTTTCGTACGACTTCAATCAGCCGAGATATCAATTGCTACGTTTGTTGTTTTTATTGATACTGAGAAAAAGTTATTATATTACATTAAATCGTAACGTCATACTTATACGTATTAATGACCTAAAGTTTCAAAAGTTTTCGTTTCCAGGTTTGGGAACAAAGAATAATATTTACAAATTGGTTGTTTCTTGAAAATAGATTTATTCATTTTAAAATGCGGCTAGGCATTTTTCATTTCAAGTGTACAGGCTGGCTGTGAATAAATCTTGACAACTTCTTAATAAGACGGTTATTATCAGCATTGATTGATACTTTTAACTTGGTGATAACCTTCAATCAAACGCACTTTTACTGTGCCTTAAAATGTAAATTAATAATGTTACAAAACTCTGCCCTGCATCTTAATCAATCCACAAACCCTTTATCCATTCAGCTTCTTCCTCAGTTTTGATCTTGTGTCCTTCCCGTGATATCTATTGACCATCTTTTCTTTAAGGCATAATGCATGGGGCACTAAATGCACGATAAAATTGCCTCTTGATAAATGACGATTCATCAAAGCTTTCACTATAATAAACACTGTTTTTTTCACATCATTTCTTAAGATACTAGATGAGTTCATTCTTTTACCTGTTTCGTTATGCTGCAGTCATCTTCATCGTCTTAAACTGTTAAAAGACTTGCTACTCACAACTGAGCATTCACTATAATACAGACTGTTTTTTTCACATCATTTCAAAAATACTAGATGAGTTTATTCTAGTGCAATTCCTTTTGTCTTAAACTGCTATCAGACTTGTTACTCATAACAGAGCTTTCACTACAACCCACACTGTTTCTTCACATCATTCCTAAAAATACTGGCTGAGTTCATTCTAGTGCAATCCCTTTTGTCTTAAACTGCTATCAGACTTGCTACTCACAGCTGAAGTTTCACTATAAAACACAATGTTTTTTTTCACATCATTTGTAAAAATAACGGATGAGTGCATTCACTTACCTGTTTCATTCTGGTGCATTCTCTCTGCCGTCTTAATCCGCAATCAGACTCGCTACTCGCAACTGAGCTTCGAAAGTAACATTTCCAAGAATCTTCGCTTTCACGTTATCTGGCATTTTAGTTTGTGCAATGGCGAGTTCTTTAGCGAAAACCTACGTGAAACAGAGCTACAGGAAAATAATTTTCAACAGCTTTATAAAATGTTCCGCTTACGTACGTGCAACCTTCCCTAAAACGTCGACGTTAGCCCGTCTACCTACAGCACCATGGAAAAACACGAATATCATTAGGAAGAAGACTATAAAGTATCTGAGAGTAACTATGGACACGAACCTTAGTTGGATTTCACACTTCACAAATGTCACATTGATGGTATATAAAATTTTTAGTAAATTAAATTAATTGAGAAATGAAAACAATTATAGAAATAAAAGTATACTTAAAGAGTTGCATAGAAAAGGAATAGAAAGAATCATTTTATATTGTGCTCCCGTATAGTGGAACGGGAAAGAAAAGACATGAATTAAACTGTTACAGATGCAAAGAGTGGCCTTATTGTCTATTACTGGATGTTAGAAGGCAACATCAACAACAAATATGCGTGTCTTAGTCGGAGGTATTCCCCTTGATTGAAAGGCAGATTTAGCAAACTTGGAATATGGGAAAGAATATTCCACAAGGATGTGGCTAAGAGATTTTTACTGGTGGTCTCGGTGACAGACGAAGCAGGAGCTGCCTTTGTAGCTTACTATAATGAGCAGAAATATGTAAACGAAGTTTTTAGATTAAATGAAAAAAGTTCAGTTTTTGAGCCCGAATTATATCAGCCTTCAAAGAAGCTTTAAAATGGATACTTAGATAGAAAAAAGCGATTTGGCAAACTCTCTGTTTCAAATTTTACTGATTCTTAGAGTGTACTGAAAGCATTAAAGTCTAGAAAATATCTAGCTAGAAAGATAATTGAACTAAGAAACAAAACTGTGGAACTTGTGGGTTTCCACTCTTTTATTTCACTGTCCAATATGAGAAACCTTATATACTATTAAACGAATAATCGCTTGAGTGTGTGAATAGCGAAGTAAGACTCATAAAGGGTTAACTACCCTTTATTTCTCAAAATAAGGATGAACACAGTCTGTTCCTCTCTCGGAGCGTACAACAAAGCCTCCACTTGAGCTTGAACTCAAATTAATAAGAATTAAACTTAACTAATGCTCAAAAGATATAGTCGAAGCTATCATGATTCTAAGTAGTTGGCCCCTAAATCTTAATTAATTATGCGCAGTTATCAAGGGCCTGAAATACGGCCGAGCGTAGTAATAGCTTAGAGAGAGACGTAGCCAAAGGCAAACTCGCGCTAGTCAGGAACTCTGGCTCTCTAACGAAGTCAGTGAAGTATCGACTTAAATAAAACTCTTACTCATTTGCATTAACCGCGTTTCTGAAAATACATTCTGGTAGGAAATTGTAAGCTGAAGCTAGAAGAGACAGGAGATGTGCATAAACTTAAAATAACTATTATAAAATTAGAATAAACCTTATAGAAAAATATAATTTGAGAATAAATTGCGGCCAGAGACGGTCAGAGTAAACCGTCGCACAAGATTATTGGGAAATGAGGCAGTAGATAATACTGCAAAAGACGCAACAAAAAAGGATATTATAGATTATTTTCTCCACCATCTCAATGGATTATGTAAAAACATTATTGCAGAATGAAATTATGAACAAATGACAAGATCGATTTGAAAATTGTAACACCGGGAAAAAAATCCAGAATATTTGAATAGATTTCATAAAAAGAATGTAAAATGAAAATGGGGTTGTGAAGCGCAATATGCAGCTTTTATACATTACTTGCCGGAATGCATACAAACAATTTCTATCAGGAAAGAATGCTTTTAAAATATTTCAAGAGAAAATGTGAAACATACATTCACAAACGAGAAATCTAGTTTATGGATTACAAAAACTGTCAGCAATTTAGTTAATCATGAATATTTTGAAGTAGATCGATTGAGCTATAAATTTTTTCTCAAAATTTTAACTAAATTTATTTGCGTTTGTGTGATTCTTCGTGAAATCTTAATCATATTAACTATGTTATAAGTATTAGCACATTTCGTAGTTGTTAATTTATGTTGAAAACGAGTTATGTTAAAAAAATTAATAATATCGTATATGCGTACGGGCTCGTTTTACATTGAATGCACAAGTCGTAAAAAGTTAACAAAAATTTATTCTTTCCACAAGAAATAAATTAAAATGCTGAAATATTTCTTCACAGATCTTCGCACAATATCACAATATCTCAAACGATTAGCAAAAACTCAGTTCAAAGCAGATAAAATAATTCTATCTCACAGCGAAATCGCTACAATCAATACAGCATTAAGTAAACAAACAGCAGTTCGCTTTTTACAGCTACAAGTCAAGTATAACAACAACAACAATAACTAACTGAGATGAGATCAAGATAAAGATCAAGATAGTACTTTCGGTTCAAGGTGTCAACTACTAATCAGTTTTAACCTATATATCAAGTAAGGCCGGAGGCCGCAACTGAAATGAGGTGTTTCAACTCGGCTTTTATAAGCTTTTTAATTATCAGTAGAACAACCACGATTTTTCTAGATTTTTCTGGATGGCAACAGTAGTTACGAGATATTTATTTATTAAGCATTAAATGCACGCGCTCTTTTATTTTTAGTGTTATTTTTTTTTTCGACGTAGCTTTCTCTTCAAAAATCGTCTGCGTTGCACGGGGAAATAAAAAGGAATTTTAATTACAATTCTAAATAAATAGCCAAATAAATGTGATATTCGTAACAATATGAATAAGTGATTTGATGATTATAAGCATTTGTATACAGATTCTTAAAGATGTAAAATCTCCATTCTTGAAAATTATCAAAATAATTTTGTTATTGTTATTATGTACTATTATTTTGTATTTATCCAGGTTAAAGGTCGAGGTGAACCTGCTGGCAAAGACAGGAAATCTCCTTCAGAGTACTAGTTTAGGGCGAGTTGCCTGGTATTTTAATTTAATTAGATTACCGGTTTGTCACGTTTGTGTGTACGGTTTGTTTATAGATTAGGATAAGTAATGTACGTGTAAGTGAAGGTCAAGAGCAACAGCTTCAGTTAGAAATCCCCTATTCAAACTAGAGTTGGCAAAAATGCTCATTTCACAAAAATTTCTTATAGCATCGTGAGTCGCTGAATGTGATAATCCCGTTAGGATCCTGAAGGATATGGCATAATATATGTAATGAAACTTGTTGAAATAAATTAAGTTCTATTCTCACAGTTGAGGAAATAATTATAATAAGAAGGTAAAAAAATTATTATTAAATTATTTAATGGTTTCGTGCAAAAAGTTTACCCGCACCTACATTTTCACACACATCGCTTTTGACGACGCTGTTCAGAATTAAAATTTTAAATATTCTCATTTCATAAAGTGGCACTGAAGGAGTTAGTTAGGTACTTAACTGTGTGCTATTTGCTGCTTGCTGTACTGCGATGCTGTCTGTCAGATAGTTAGTTAAAATCCCAGAATAGACATGGATGGTTCTTATATTTATAAGGCATGAGTGGCACTTAAAATACTCTGAAGATTAATGGTCCTCTTGAGTGGCCTGATAGAAAGAAAAGATGGAAGGGAGATTCTCGGATTATTCCACTACTACGCTCGGACTACGCACATCCCCCTGTGCTACTAACATGTAGCGTGCTTACATACTCAGCAACCTATGCACTCCACAAATACATATTCGCCGGGACCTCACCATGTCCCCCATATCAATGCCTCATCCAGCAACACATGTTAATCCCACATCATAGCCCCTCGTCTGTAAACTCACCCTACAATGTACAATATATGTGGTCCATGAGGCAGAATATGTATCTGACATGTGGCATATGTATATTATTAATATTATTATTTTAAGTGTGTTGTCATAAGTCTTCAGTGTTAATCAAGTGCATCGCTTCCTTTTGTGTGTGTGTGTGTTTTCTGTACATTTTTATGTTTTTGTATTCTCATATATTTAGTACTCAGCTCTGAGCCCCTCATCTGTAAATCAGTCCCACAAGTCTCATACCTGTAATTATGTAATTAGTCAAGCAATGTCAATACGTCGCCCCTGTTTGGCCATGTAAACTCCTGCTCTCTGAATAAGCTCCCGGTTTGGTCTATTGAGGCCACAGGGAGTTGTTGCCATTAGATAGTGGAAGGCGAGGGACACATGCCTGTTTATCTCTGGTAGCCGTCAGGCGTTGCCGTCTTCCGTCACCTACCTACCTACTACCCTCGGATCTGTCCATTTGTACCTGTTAAGGAGAAATTCTTAAACCTTAAGGGAGTTTTACTTTTAACTTTTAAAATTTAAACTCATACTCAACTCTCTCTAGGTGCCGGACAAACTAAACTTAAAATAAAACTTAAATATAAACTTACTAAAATGCACTGGTTAGAAAATAGAGAAGGAACTAATTGGTTGATCTAACTCAAAATAATATTAAATATAACTTTTCTTAAAGCAATTAATTCACACATAGCAAGGCAAAGCAAATTCTTCTTGATAAACTTAACCTGAAAAGGAAGCTGGAATAAATCTTCTCTGGAACTCGGTAAAACTAAATACTAAATCTCAACCAAGCACTTCTATAATTCGCTCATTTTAAAATAAACTCAAGAATAATTCATATTCATTTCATAGCAAAAAAACCTCATAAGCACCAGAGAAGAAATATTCAGACACCAATCAATCAGTTCCGCTACTAAAAATCAAGTACTAGTTTTAACTTTCCTGGCACCTAAAAGTCATTTCAAATTCTATCTTAAAACACATTCAAAGTAACATTAATAAGTGGTTAGTACATATTTGCTAAAACAGGGCGCGTTGTGAGTACCCTAAAATGCATAAACATTTTTCAATAACCCCAAGCAAAAAAATCTCCATGTTTCTTAAAAGCCTCCCGGCTCAAACAAATGGAGTGACTGAACAGACCAACTACATACACACAAAAAAAAAAATGCAAGTAATAACATATAATCAAACTCATTTATTAATTATCTAGGATAAGTTTATGGGAGACCTGGCCAGACTACCCTTACATACAAATGCAATTAATATTCCACATTAAATTTCTCCAAGAGTCATTTATCAAGATAACAATTTTTTTTTTTTTAACACAATAACGGTTACTTAGAAATACTGAAATACATTAAATTAATCATTTAAAACAACTTCTATAGAAATTACAATTTACATAAATTTCTTATTTTTGACAATAACTTTAAATTCTACCAAGACACAAACAATCTTCTTCTTCCCCCCTTTATTTTTTCTTATTTTTCAACTAAATTTTCCTCTTTCTCCCCAGATTAAGCAAGAACAGTTTAAATTAAACTACTAAAAAAAATATAATCTTATGAAAAAAAAACTCACAGTTGACTTTCGGGATCATCATGATAAGAAGCTATAGGCTGCAGAGGAATTCCGCCGTTGAACTGGATCTTGGTAATGAGCTACAATAAAGTCCACGAAAAATGACCTCTTGTAGAACTTCAAAGATGAAAGGCCCGGCAATCAAAATTCTAAAACATTAAAGTTGAAGGAGAAACCGCTGCAGATGAATTCCGCCTTGAACTGGATCTTAGGTAATCAAATTCAAAAAGTGCACGAAAAATGACCTCTTGTAGAACTTCAAACATGAAAAACTCGGCAATCAAAATTCGAAAACATTAAGGTTGAAGGAGAAACCTCCGGGGACAGAACGTTGATACTTTCCTTCTCACGAACAGAGAGCTTCATTTAGGTACGAGCCCTTACACTTCCGTTTTACGGGAAAACCCGCTTCAAACTCGGAAGAGTTCGCTCTGAGTTCAACTTCTCGCAACTTAGAAGAAAATTCTCCATTAATCACATCATGCCGCATCGCAAACGCGAGCCACCCGCCGGGGTACAAGTGCAGCATCGCAAATCTCCTCAGCTAAAAGCCGAGTTCGTCCGCAGAACGCTAGCGCAAGCCACCCAAGCCCGGGTAGGCCTGGCCGCAGGCCAAAGGCCCTCTCTGCTAAATATTCAACTCAAAAACTCTCTCGAAGACTCTGGTAAAAACTGACTTCAAAACTCGCGCAACAACCGAGGAAAACTCGGTTTCTCCTCCCACTCACAATTATAGGTCCAAAGTTACACATAAAATTAAATTCTTCCAATCCGAGACTTTTCAATATAATTTAATAGGACAAGTTCAAACCCCCAAACGAATCAGAACTAAGTCATTGTCCACAGTAGCACCTGCGAAAAACTGGAAACTAAACATTTGACCCCCTCTGATAACAAGCGAAAAATATAAGAAACAACAAAAAACTGCCCTTTCAAAGATTCAATTTACAACTTCCAGCGAGGCCATAAACAAGGCGACATCACCGCGGGAGGTCCGGCTACCGTCCACTTTCAGCTTGGTAACAAAGACAAGAGAACAACGATATACTACTCAATGTTGCAACTGTCATCTTAAAAGGCATTTCCCACAGATGTTACTTCCGTTAGAAGACGCTCCCCTCTCTGCGTTAAAATTGACCGTTGAAGGAAAAAGAAATATTTGCCTAAAAATTTAAGTACACACTTTCCAAATATATATATTCATTACGCTCTTCACAATTTCAAACTTAAAAAACCAAATACAAATACAAATAAAATACTTAAATAATTGATTACTTAAATCATTAAAAACACTTAAATTAAAAACACAGAATTCGCGACACAACATACCTAAACTTGCTTGCAATACTAGTTTTCTGCACCTATGTTTAGATTTAATTTCTTATTAGAAGTGTTCTGTTTTCAGATTTTTTCCCGAATCGCCAAGCTGGTTAATAACAAATCAGCGATATGAAGAGGCGTCAACAATTTTGAAGGAAATTAGTGAGAAGAATGGGAAAACCAAAGATTCAGCTAATCTGATGGCAATGATTGAGGTATTAAAGTTTGAGTCGAGTCCGTATACTTACTTATGATTTGTTCAGTATTTAATATTAAATGTAAAGCAGCTGGAAATGTTGTTCTGTTGTATATTACGTTGTTTCAAAAATGGGAATTTTTCAAACATAATTTTCATATATTTCTGTTTTCTAAAACCTCAATTTATGTTAAAATTTCGAAAATTACGATTTCATTGAAATAAGGCGATTCACAAAAGAGTGAAAATGCGTAGTAAAAAATACTAATAAAAAGGGCATTAAGAGTGAAATTACTGGAGAAAATAAAATTACGATATATTCTCGTCCGTACTCTATATTTAAAAATTATTATATATGTTTATAGTTAAAGGTAATACATGCGTCACTCAGTTTTTAAAATCGGTAATTAATTGTACTTGCGCCAAATACGCAGATAATTTTTGAGATAAGGATATATTATATGTGCTAAAGAAAAATTATTAGGTAGATGTGTGAATCTGAACTCTTACTCCCTCACGTGGTAATTTCTGACAGCAATTGAAATTTTGCAATTGTAGAATTAATTTAAAAAAACGAAAACTGAAACTGACACCAGGGTATTATCGAGTTATGATTTCCTACGATTTTAAACGTATTTAAAGAAAGAAATGACTTCGTCTACAAATAACTTATGAAGCTCCATCTCATACCACTCTGTTCAGACTGCTTAAAGAATTCGTAGTGGTCTAAATTCTCTCTTTGATGAAAAATACACAGGATCATATTTGTAAATGTGTCTGTCATACGAAAAATGTTAATCAATGATAACCATTATAATTATCAAATGATACCAAAGAAACGTATCATGTGATCCATTGTTATACATACGAGGGAAATTCAGAAACTAACCTTCATTGTGCTCGTAGTAATGGCTCGAGCGCAACCATTGTTATATCAAGCAATCCGTAACTCAGTAAGGTTCCTGCTATCCTAGTGAGAGTGTCGATTTCAGTGTTTTGAGTATAATGTCACAAAGTATACGCTGATATTAAAAATCCCGCCAAATGAAAGGTAAGAGGAATAAGAAGAATTCTTTGGGCAAAAAAATATGTCAAGGCAGACATTCATCGTTTGAGTTAAAGTGCAGTGCGTCAGTGGGTGAGGGTTTTCAGAAAAGGAAGAACAAACATCCATGATGAATCCATGAGTGGGAGGCCATCTGTAGTACGTGATAATCTCGTCGAACAAACTGATGATAAAATTCGTCTATTCATAATGCTGGAACTTCCACAAAAATTTATGAACATTTCTCGGACTGTTTTGTACGAGGTGGTCACCGGAAAATTAGGCTACCGAAGGTGCGGTGCTCGATGGTCCCAGAAAATTCTCATGGAAATCCACAAAACCAACACGGAATACGCACTGCCTTAGACTTTCCCAGTACCACACGGAAAGGCAGGAGTATTTGAATAGAATAATGACTGGCGACGAGACTTGCGTAGCGCATGCGAATGCTGAGACAAAACAACGGTGAATGGCATGGGGGTTATACCGATTCTCCTCCTCGGCTGAAGAAAGGTCGTCGAAATTTGTCAGGGAGAAAATTTATGGTCATCGTATTTTAGGATATTAATGGAATTTTGCTTGTCCAATTCATGGAACGCGGTATGACATTCAATTCTGAAGTGAACTGTAAGACTTTTAGAAAACTGTAAAGAGCCATCGAGAACAAACTTCACGGCCTGATGACATCTCGGTTTTTTTTTTTTTTTTGTATTTCTGCACGATAACGGTCGCCCTGACAGTGCTCAGAGAACACGACATCTTTTGTTCCTATTCAAAAATGACGTGTTACAACATCCTGCATAAACATGGACATGGCTCCTTCTGATTGCCGCCTGTTTGTTTTTGGCAATGAAGAAGTGACCTTAGGAACAGCATTTAATCTACGCGGTATTTTTTTGTTTACAGCGAAACGGAGGTTAGTTTCCGGGTTGCTCTCGTAAAATTATTCATGAACTGCATATGAAAAAAGATCACTATGTAGCTAGTCACCCGTAAACTAGCAGGACTCCAAAAAGAAGAAAGCGTCAGAATCAGTAAAGAAACCCTAAAATTATTTAATGATGATGGAGACGGTATTATTTCTCAAAATCGTAACTGATTTTGAAATGTACATGCCTTTATTGACACCTCAAGAAAGCAAAGGATGGATCTTTGAAGATGACCCTTAATCAACAATAAGAGCACGGAAACAGCACTGAAAACTTTAATGTAGAAACTTTTTTTCAGAAGAAGGAAATTATGGATCACTTCTTCATCATTAACTTTTCCCCAGAAATTCTTTAAGAAGTGAACGTTATGGAAATTCTGCTTGACCATGTTTTTTGCATCCACTCAGTCAGTGAGATTGACAGTTAAATTTTTGGAGCAAACAAATGTTAAAAGGATAAGACATCCACCTTATTTTCCTGATCGTGGTAAGTGTGACGTTTGGCTATTTGTCAGTCTAAAAAAATACACAGCTGTTCTTTTTATTCCAAAGATGAGATTATTAAAACTATATTCGTCAATTTCAAGAAATAGATGGCTTGAATCATTCAGTCTACTACTTTAAATAGTTTTTAGATTTGGTAGGTTTAATTTGGGCCAATCAGCTATATCTCAAAACTTTCAGAGAATTTGGTACATCATGAAGAATGGAACATGTATAAAAAATACAAATTAAGATACCAGTACTTAAATGGTTTATACAACAAATTCAGAATTCTAATATTAATATTTACGCAGCTTTGAGATGTTTTCTTCACTTGACAAGAAACACATGCATTCTACTACAGTATTTTCAAAGCAATTTTTAATCGCACAGTCTAAAATAGATCGTACAGTTTATGCCATTAGA
Organism: Stegodyphus mimosarum; assembly: GCA_000611955.2. NCBI lineage: Eukaryota > Metazoa > Arthropoda > Arachnida > Araneae > Eresidae > Stegodyphus > Stegodyphus mimosarum. Next base: position 320,170 of record KK115515.1, read on the forward strand.
AAGAGCACATGCACATTCTGTTGATCGCACGTACATTAGTGCGTTTAATATGATTAGAGCATTATTAAATACTATTTTATTCTACAAATGTAAAACACTCGATGCTTGCAATGGACGTTCAGAATTTAGAAACGTTTCTGGCAGTGCACGCGGTCTAAAATTTCGCATATAAATGTGATAATGAAATATCTAAAGACTCAAGGTTTTTTACTTCCTTATTGTAAGGGATTTATTTAGGTATGTAAATACAGCCATTAATACTAATGTTGCATAGCAACGTGTTTTAAAAATTAAAATTTTAACTGTTTGTTTTCTTTACGTTATAATAAATAACATATTAAAAAATTCAAAATTTTGGATAAAAACCAGATTTTATAGAAAATTATTGTTTGCATGTTAGGATTAATTGCAAACGGCGGCGGTAACAGAGAGATTAAAACAAAATTTAAAATCTGTGCCTAATGACGTATTTTAGAATACTGTTTTTAAAAGTACAGCTGTATTTATTAAGATATGAATTAAAATGAGAAAAAGTAATACGTAATTAAAACATTTCCAAGTTCATATCTTCATCATATTCTTAAAGATAATGAATAGGTTTCCGGATTCTCTGAAAATCCACTTAAATGCAAAGAGAAGGGGAAAAGGATTATTTCAAGACCTAAAAGAAATAAACACTAAAGATAGAATTTTAAATTATTAAAAGATATGCAGAAATATTGCCTTCAGAATCATTTTGATGTGATAGTAGCTATCCAGATCCGTTGAAAATGCGACAGTGGAATTCCTTACGGAATGAGTGCTGTTATGGGACGTGAATAAAATATATATTCTCAAACTTTAAATTCACTGTTTACCGCATTTTTATGAGTGTAACATAACGGGCGTGCTTTTCGTTATCCTCGAGCTGCAGATTCTCACTTCGACATTCACGGCCGAAAAAAAGGGTCCCTCGGGCCTCCCTCTTCTGAACTGTTAGATATTTTTCTCTTGATACATCAGCAAAGCACTATCCAATTAAAACTTCTTTTATTGACGAATTATTTACAAAAATATATACAACTATCTACACATAGTAAAAGTCTCGTTCTTTCCTCACCATCCTCTTACATCCACACTGCGCCACCTATCCGTGGCTTTCTTTTTCTTCCTTTTCCCCCGAGATTCACCTGCGCCCTCACACGCCGCCGCCAAGAGTAAAACTTGCTTCTACAGAGGCTTGTTTTATTTAAACAGTCTTGACATTGCATATTTGCTTGTAGGAACACAGACAGAAACAAAAAAACTTGGTATCATTAGTTAATCACGTATGAAAGCTGAAATTAGTCAACAATCCACATGAGTAGATGTTTGCCAAAAGAGAGAAATAAAAGAAAAAAAAAACTCACCAAATAACCAATAATTAGTGGGATCCAAAAAAAAATTGACACCACGTTCATCTCACTGATCATTTACATACATATATTACACTTCAAATATGTAAAAATAAAAATTTGAAAACACAATAAACATTAAAGAATGACGTACAAGAAACTCACTCATCCTTTTCTAACCTAGATAGAGCATCTGCCCCAAGATGGAAAATACCAGGTTGGTGAATTATTTTATAATTCCATCTTTGTAATTTTAATGCGCACCTTGTCAATTTTGGACTCTTAGGAGTTGTTTCAATTAAAAATTTCAAAGGATTATGGTCGGTAATAATCTCGACTACTGTACCATGTAGCCATTTATCAAACTTTTTGAGACCCAATAAAACCGCATATGCTTCCTTTTCTATTGTCGACCAATTTTTCTGCGTATTATTAAATTTTTGACAAGCAAAAGCTATAGGTTTATAATTACCCTTATCATCAATTTACGTGCGACAACAACCCATTGCATAGTTAGATGCATCCAAATGAATCTGAAAAGGTTTACTGCAGTCGGGAGTCGACAATGCAGTGACTTCATAAAGCAAATTCTTTAAGCGCTGAAAAGATTCTTCTTCTCTTTTCCCCCAATTAACATCATCTCGACTTTTTATCTTTAGTTAACTCCGTTAAAGGCAATGCTAATTCTGCGAAATTTGGTAGGTAACTTCGATAAAAACCCATTAATCCTAACACTGATTTAACTTCCTTTTTGGTGGTTGGTCGCTTTAATTTCCTTATAGCTGAAATTTTGTCGTTATCAGGTGCATGTTTACCATTTCCTATTTTATGACCCAAAAATTTTATTTCTTTAGCTGCAAAGGTACATTTTTCAAGTTTAACAGAAAATTTATAATTTTCTAATTCTTTAAGGACATTTTTTAAATGTGTTAGATTTTTTGTTTTTTAAATGTTCCTCCCAGGTTTCCGAATAAACTATTATATCATCAATATATGCTTGAGCATAGGAAGAGTGATCCCTTAACACCTGATTCAGAACCTTCTGGAAAGTGCCAGATGCGCCAGACAACCCAAAAGGGATAACTTTCCACTGGTATGTTCCATCGTGAGTGGAAAAAGCAGTTAACACTTTACAGTTTTCATTCATTCTTATTTGATAATACCCTTTTTGTAAATCTAGACATGTTAAATATTGAGCCATACCCGCAGTAAATACCATTTCCTGCATGTCCTTCATGGGGAAAGTCGGAACCTTTGTCACTGTATTTAGAGCTCTATAGTCCACACATAATCTGATTGATGCATCTTTCTTCGCAACACACACAATTGGATAAGTTATTTCCGCTTCGGATGGTTCGATCAGGTTCGAATCAAGAAGTTCTTGTACTTGCCTGCTTACCTCTGATCGATATGACATTGGAACACTATAAGAATGTGGTTTGCGTCAGGTGGCATTGGTTAAAAGTTCTATACTATGTTCTCCAACATTCACCGGTTGCAAGGGTCTTGTAAACAGCTTCTGATGATTTTTAAGAAGCTCTATCAATTGAATTTGTTGGTTAGTTGTCAAATAAGACATCTTTAAGTCGTGTAGTTTTTCATGGAATAATCTTTCAGCATGACTAGTTGGAATGGTTTGAACATCCCCAAACTCTTCTTCTCCCTCGAAGATAACATTGAGGGTGTTAGATTCAGCGATGAATTCTCTAATTTTGTTTTGATGCACATGTTTAACACTGTTATCCGGCATCTTAACAAGAAATGAATGTTCATTTTTCTTTTTCATAATAGTTCCAGAACCTTGCCAGCGAGCTAACAGATTATTTTTAGAGTCTGGAAAAAGGATAATAACTTTCTCATTTGGTTTAAATGTCTTTGAACTAGATCTCAAGTTGTGATAATGCGCCATCTTATCTTGTTCGATTTGAGAGGATATTTTGGCTCTCAAAGCAGCGTCTTCCAATTTCATTTTCAGGTTTTCCATATATACTGTGATCGGAGTTGTGTGATGTTGAAGACCTTCTAACTCTCCAGTCCACGTATTCTTTAGAATTGAGAGTGGCCCTTCAGGTTTGCGTCCATACAACAGCTGGAATGGGGCAACTCCCGTGGTGCTATTTGAAACTTCTCGTTTCAATTCAATACTGCTGACGCAGAAATTTATTTATTTTTTACTGGCGTAAAAAATTTATTCTCATTTACTAATGCAAACAATTTTAAACTTCTAAATACTTATCACTGGCGTGATACACAACAATCATACATTCAATACTGCTGATGCAGAAATTTATTCTCATTTGCTGACGCAAACAGTTTTAGACTTTTTAATACTCATCACTGACATGATACACAAAATTCACATTATTCGAGAACAGAAATTTATTAAATTAATAATCATAATTAAAACTTAAGCATACTTCTTATTATGAAATCTTAATAGAAGATCATAACTAATAAAAAATAAATATTTGGCAAACATCACTCACCCGCTTCTTATGATGGACATTCCCCAAACACTTCGATGAAATTCATTCCTAATATATTTCTTTAAATACATTTCTTTAAATTTCTTCTTCTTGTGGCATCCCACCGCTGCCACCATTGTAACATAACGGGCGTGCTTTTCGTTATTCTCGAGCTGCAGATTCTCACTTCGACATTCACGGTCGAAAAAAAGGGTCCCTCGGGCCTCCCTCTTCTGAACTGTTAGATATTTTTCTCTTGATACATCAGCAAAGCACTATCCAATTAAAACTTGTTTTATTGACGAATTATTAACAAAAATATATACAACTATCTATTCTACACATAGTAAGAGTCTCGTTCTTTCCTCACTATCCTCTTACATCCACACTGCGCCACCTATCCGTAGCTTTCTTTTTCTTCCTTTTTTCCGGAAATTCACCGGCGCCCTCACAATGAGATTTTAAAGATTCGATTAAAAAGGACTAAGATTTGAGATTCTGAATCTCGATACATTTCCAAAATTCGTGAGATTTGTATATTTCATCTCTGCTGAACACACAGCAAGTATTATTGTGAATTTTCTTGAAATAATTTTGATTATTGTCAAAAATAGACATTTTTATCATAACATGAAACAAAAAATTGAAAATAATAATTTACTACTCTATTATTTGATCTTTTTTTAAGAGTAAATCCATTTAACTGCATGAGTTGCTTTCATAAATTGTCCACTAATCTCTCCATGCACCAGTATAAGACGTCAATAGAATAATATACACTAAACGTTTATTTGAGCGTCCCTTGTGAGTTTAGAGCTAAAGAGAAAACAAGTGGGAAACTTAAAATGAATGAACAAATAAAACGGCATTTCTAGCTTTTGCCTTTAGTTAATCAACTGCAATAAAGCTTAATCCTTTATTTGGCACTGTTGCTCAGAGGCAACATGTTTCTTCATCAACCCTTATAGAGATTTGCCTGCTAAAAGGCTGGTTTATTGCCCATAGCGGCAGCGATGCTTGAAATACCTTCAATGAAACTCTGTTTCGTTTCTAAACACGCTAAAATGGATCGACGCAAGTAGTCGCCGAGAGCATAGCAACTCCTCACGCTACGAGTTGCAGTTTGCACTTGCTAACTTTAAATTGTTTTGCCTGTGCTTGTACTATATGAGTGGATACATATTACAGGAATCATAGGTAAGGTTGAACTTTGTGTGACTTAAATGTAAGTAAAATTCAAAATAATTTTCTGTATTAAATTCTGAAAAATTCTCCTGCCCCCTTTTTAATCTATAAATACTTTTTTTAATATTTTAAAGTTAGATAACCAATTCCTTTTTAATTTATTGCTAGAAACTGGGTGAAAGGTGCAGGAAGAAGCAGGAAGTAGATGTAAAACATTCTACTTTGGATATTCTGAAGCATTCTAAGCTTAGGAAGATATTTATCATACTCAGTATCATGTGGTAAGAAAATTTGTGATTTCTCTTATTTGATAACTAATGCAAGTAACTTAAAATACTGAATACGAAACTTCAGATGATTACACATTTAAGAATACCTAAGTGAACAAGCAAATCATCAATGAAAAAGAACGTTCTTACATTTCCTTTTCGCTTGTAGAGACAGTAGGATTATTTTTGAGTTGTGAAGAAATAAGAAACGCCGTCGCCGGGACTCGAACCTCGGACCTCTCGCCATGCGCCGATTGTGTTGGCCATTACGCCATAAAGGCATGCTAAGAAGTCGAGAAAAATAACTTACAATCCTGGTGGTAGAGAATCGTCATCCACCACCTTTTTTAAATCGAGTGCCACTGTAGCGACATTAGATATTATTTCGAAGCATGAGACATGATACATGATTAATGCTCTCGGCGGAACTCGAACCTTGGACCTCTCGATACGCACCGAGTATGTTGGCCAAAGCATGCTAAGAAGGCAGAAGATATAGGCATTATACACTTTATAAATCCCTGATATGATTTCTCATTGGTAAACCAGCAAAATTAGGCAATATTACACTTCATCAAATCCTCACTCGAATTCATCACATCTCCACTGTTTTTATCTTTGAATCCAGGCAGAGAACATTTATAGTATTTTTAATAATCCAGTACTGTGGTTCAAAATTAAGTTTAAACAAAAGAGTTCAGTCGACAATTAATTCAAATAAAATAGAAAGCTTTTAAGTAGTTCTTGACCTGTTCGACTTCAGAGACAGTAACTGAAGATACTTGAGATATTAATCCTTTATTGATAGAATATAATGAGGGACGATGATGCAACACACATCTTAGCTACATTCTAAATATTAGTCAAAAATTATAACAGTTAGAGTGTTTCAGCGCGATCTATGGACAAGAGTTCGCAACAAAGCTATTCTTATTCAACATTTTCCATGCTTTGATGAAGAAGTTAAAAATTACATTATTTCCTTTGCGGAATCAGTGGCAAGGAATACATTGATGTGCGCATAGAGCAAGGTTCGAATACAAAATGATTATTATACTACTAAATACTTCTAGTTAGAAGCGGAGGAAGGAGCTGTTTGATTGAAGTAACTCAAAATAATATCTAAATTAACTATTTCTTAAATCAATTAACTCACACAAAGCAAAGCAAATTCTTTTTAATAAATCTTAACCTGAAAAACGCAAGAAGGTGTAAATCTTCTCTGGTACTCGGTAGAACTGCACACTATTTCTCAACCAAAACAGTTCTAAAATTCACTCATTTCAAAATTAACTCAAGAGCACAAATTCAAATACATTAAACACCTCATAAGCACCAGGGGGTAAGAAATATTCAAAAAAAAATCAATCAGTTCCTCTGCGAAAAATCAGGCAATAGTTATAACTATCCTGACACCTAAAACAAGCATTACAGATATTCACTAAGACGTGGTTAGTACATACTTGCTAAAAATAACAGGGCGCGTTGTGAGTACGCTAAAATGCATAAACATTTATCAAAACTCCATAAAATCTCTATTCTTGAAAGCCTTACGGCTCAAACAAATGGAGTGACTGCACAAACCAACTACGTAACACATACACACAAATGCAAGTAATAACATAAAATCAATTTCATTTATTAATATCTCTGATAACCTAAAGATAGCTGGCAAGACGACCCTTACGTACAATAGCAATTAATATTTCATATTAAATTTCCTTCAAGAATCATTTCTCAAGATAAAATTTTGCAATTTAACATAATAACGATTACTTAGAATAACTAGAACATTAAAGGAATTATTTAAACTAGACCTCACTTAAACTAATATAGAAATTACAATTAACATAAATTTCATATTTTATAGATAATAATTTTAAATTCTAAGACACAAACAATTTTCTCTATTATCAAAAGGAATTCTTTTTCTGCCAGTTACGCAAGATTAAATTAGATTGCTCTCACTTGAGAAATACTAAAAGGGTACCAATGAAAATATAAGATAACTCACAGTTGAACTACCGGAATCCATCATCATAAGAAGCTATAGGCGACGGTAGAAGAATTCCCTCATCGAACTCATGAATTCGTACTATAAATAATCAGCTCCAGAATAAAGTTCAAGAAAAATGACATCTTGTAGAACCAAATACGAATTCGTTCTTTAAATAATCGGCTCCAAAATAAAATTCAAGAAAATGACATCTTGAAGAACCATAAATGAATTCGTCCTTAAGTAATCGACTCCAAAATAAAATTCAAGACAAATGACATCTTGTAGAACAATAAATGAAGACGCCCGGAAATAAAAAATTCTAAAATATGGAAGTAGACGAAAGGAGAAACCAAGGGAATAAACTAGGTGACACTCAGGTGCTTCAGCTGTCAACGACCACGGAACTGTACGAGCGACGACACCAGGTTGAATTTTCTCTTTTCATTACCATAAAGCTTTGCACACGTTTTTCAACAACGAGGCGGCAGAAAACATCCATTTTGCAGGAAAACCCACTTCAGGAAATGTCAGTATTCGAGCTAGGAAGAAATCGCTCTAAGTTCTGGATCTCGCACAAATTTCAGGAAAATTCTCATTTTATCACATGTTCGAAACTTGAATCGGTCCCTCATAAATATCGGTGCAGGCCGCCGCAGCTTCGCAAGCGCGAGCCACCGGCAGCAAGTGCACATCATTATTTGCACAAGTGCACATCATTATCGCCACTGTGGGAGGGGCTTCAAAAATGGACCAATCAGCTTGCTCTCGTGATGCTGAAACTTGAAACTGTGCATATGAGCGCATGTTGTTGTATTTTATTTTGAATTTCTTTCCCAGTTATAAATGTATGGCATATAAATGTTGCTATGATTTTGGCAGAAAATCTCGTAGTGTTTTCCTTTTATATCTTTATTTAATCATCAATATTTCACTTTCGCGAAACTGATCACGCACTGATATTCGGCTTAATGTTCGTGGCATATTATCGCTCTTTGTATAGAAAAAATGACTCAAGCTACAATTAGCCTCGAACATTATGCATTTACTAACACCTGTGGATTAAGAGAATTCAAGTGTATATATATATATACATTTCTTTATTTTCAGCTGAGAATAACTGGAAATGTCACAGTGAATCAAGTATTTTCTTATCTCAATGCTTTCATTCCTTTGATTTTGAAAGTGTACGATTCAAAATATGTGTTGTGAATGATCTGATTATACCTGTTGTTAGCATTAAAAGTTATATATGAATAAATTAAATATATTCATTGTGAATAAGATAAATTCATTCTGCTTGAAGAGTATTTCTTGTTCAAGTAAAACGTTTAACAGTGCACAGTTATTAATGGGAAATTTAACACACTAAATGTGTAGAAATGCAAATTAGAAAATTTCACTTTGAATAAAACTGTGCATTGTCTATTATTATGGAACAGCTTTTCCACATAGACTGCAATAAAAAGTGCTAAGACTTCTGTTACTTACGTATATAATTATGCTCACATTTGATCTAACATAGCATTGAAAATTTTCACAAGAAATCTACGATGCTTTTATTATTTTGTAGAGGAAACTGTATGGCAAAACATTTTCAATCATCTTGCGTAAAGCGCATCAAAGGTCATGTGAAATAACAGAAATATTGCTGGAAGCCCATGCAAGGGTGAAGCTCGGCCGCAGGGCAAAAGCCCTGTCTGAACTATTCTCTTCTCTCTACCTGTACCGTACTCCAAAAACTGACTTCTGGACTCGTGCAAGAACCGAGGAAAACTCGGTTTCTCCTCCTATAAAATATTACTGGTCAAAACTTAAAGGATAGTATAACATTTCGCCAACCCAAGACATTTACTATAATTTAACTGAACAAATATACCCCCTCAAACGAATTAAAATAGAGTCATTGTCCACAGTCGACGGTTGCCCAGCTGCGAATGACTCATCCTAACGCGTGCGAAAATTTAAGACTAAAAATTCGATCCCCCTTGTTAACAAGCGGAAAAATCTAACAATAAAAAACTGCCCTTTCAAGACCCAATTTATAACTGCTCCTTTCTTCCGAAGTTATATAAGCATGGCAACATTCACAAAGCGACAATGCAAATGAATGCGGGAAGCCAATTACGATATCCATTTCACTGCTTCGTAACAAAAGACATGGGAAACAACACCAGATCGCCCTCAGTTCCAACTGTTATCTTGAAAGCTATTTCCACAAACGTTACTTCCGTTAAAAGACGCTCCCTTTCTTCGTTAGAAAATTGGACCATTGAAGAAAAATAATTGCCTAAAGATTTTAAATATACTCTTTAAAAACATATTTATACTCAGTATGCTCTTCAGAATTTCAAACTACAAAAGAAATCAAATACAAATAAAAATAAAATACTTAAATAATTGATTACTTAAATGACTAAACACACTTGAATTTCACGACACAGAACTCGCGACACAACAATGTAACTATTCGACTTTTGCTAATTATTGTGAATTTGTATTTGTTCTTTATTTGCTACTGAAATGTAATAATTTGCACTTGATTTCAGGGCAACAGTTTATCTAGCATACTATGGTCTTCAATTGAACATATACAACTTAATGGGAAACGAATTCGTTAACTTTTCCATTCTCTCATTGGCAGAAATACCTGGATGTATTTTATGTTGGTACATGCTAGAACGCTTTGGAAGAAGGTTTACTTTAGCTACTAACTTCATTTTCATGGGACTGGCATGCCTTTTGCCTTTAACAGGTAGGTGAATTAAAAGTTTCAACCACTATCGGTTAATAAATTTTAGAAATTTCTATCTCTTGGAAGGATTAAGAAACTAGCTATTTACTTTACACCAGATGACTTAAGCACCGGCAGCCAATGTACTTAAAAAATCTGTGACAATCAAATTTGACACTC
>KK115515.1:330725-341802 GCA_000611955.2 Stegodyphus mimosarum
ATATATATATATATATATATAAATTTCATCAATTAGAATAATCTTTATATTTCTTGATATTTTAATATTTTAAAGCCTTTTGGTTATAAATCTTTCTTCTCTTAATTTTTAAGTCTATAAATTGTGTGACCTTTTATTTAATTTTTGAAACGTTTCATTTACACTACTCATTTATAATTGAAGCTATGAAAATATTAAATTTTAAAGACATTTGAAAATTGATGAAAATTTATATATTTTCGTGAAAATTGTATGTTTTTGTGAAAATATTAAATTTTGAAGACATTTGACAAATGATGAAAATTTATATATTTTCGTAAAAATATTGAATTTGAAAAAATGTAAAAAAAATTCATATTTTCGTGAAAATTTGAGAGATTTTTAAAGGGTATGAAAAGAAAGGTCTAGGCGCTTGAGGATGCCCTTATTTCTCCTAAGTTTTACCGAAATGAATTTTCGACCATAACCAGGCGTTTAGTTGCGGCGATGATTGTTTTCTCTCGTGTCTTAATTGAATATTGTTTGAAGATCGGTGGCATGAATAATGTCACGATACCTGAATGTTTGATAGTGAAAACCTAGTACCTCGCATGCTTCGTCATATCCTAGTACTAATTTCAGGCTATGTATAAGATATTGTAATGCTGAAAGATAGTTTTCAATTCTCTATTGTCAATACCGCGGTCGCAGTGCCGAGCATTGTCTTGGAGCAAAGACAGTGTTTCTTTACCTTACATCTCTATAGAATCGATTGATTTTGTAGCATTGATCGCAAATACATTTAGAAAGATTTAAAAATACAGACACATGTTCAAAAACAAACCTTACCTTACTTCCCGAAAGATAAACAGTGGCAGTCTTGATATGATTCAATTACCATTTATACATACTTTTTGGAAGATATTCTACAAAGAATGCAGGTTTATTAGCATAAGTTGCTTTCTCACAATCAGACTCTTAAAAGTTAAATAAGTTTTTGTAAGCATTCCTGAGCAACAGTGTCACTCCATAAATCTTCTTGATCTTGATTTTTCGGGGTTTGCCAACATGATGCATATAGTGATGTCCTTATCACCATGCCGTTTTCAATTTTATGTAAGTTCCATAATATTTCTCTTAAATAATAAGGCTTATTTTTCTTGCATCTGTAAATACAAGATTCTCTTCGCTTATTATTTTAACTTTTTTATTAAAGATTAATTTTGACGAAACTTATTTAACTGCTCCATCATCTTGGCAATGCACAAAGACTATGGGATATAGTATTCTATATTGTCTGATATTCTCAAGAGATTATTATAACCATTTTTTCAAACATCTTTTATACAAATATAATAAATTTTTAAAAATTAGATAATTAGATAACTAGGCAATATACTTCACAATATAGATTGTCTGATGTACTTAAATGTTAATTATGCTATTTCAGTAATTAATAACAACATTAATTTAAATAAAAGGTATGATTTATTAAAAATCTCATTTTATTTTTCAGAATATCCATACATTGACGTGGCGAGTTCCATCTTAGGCAAAAATTTTGCATCAGGAATTTACGCAGCCGCTTATCAATACAGTTCTGAACTATTTCCTACAGTTATCAGATCTTCTGGGATGGGTATGAGTAACACCGTAGGGCTGTTAGCCACCCTATATACCCCATATATTGTATATCTGGTAAGTCTTTAACTTGTATGCTGTGAGAAAACTTAGCTGAATGTTCAATCTAATGACTTCACTCACAGAGTTATGAACCTGTTGACGAATTAACATCCTTAACAGCACATTAATGTCAACAGCATGCAGCATGTGCACATATTTTTATTTTTATTTCAACTGGACATTTGGTGCTTCTCAGCTTGGATAAATTTGTCAACAGAGTTAGCAATGACTTAGTACACTGCACTTTTAGGTAAGCAACCACTTCATTGCATAACATTTACAACTTATTTGTGAGCAGAACTATGATAGGTAGGCGTGATACTATTGTATCGCTGAAGAATGCTCATGAATAACTAAGCTTTCAGGCAACTGTTTTTGCCTCTCTGCACGCCATATGAGCTCGTGACAGGATCCCGCGTGCTAATTTCGCTTCCATAATGTTTTTCCCTTGACCTTCGTTCAGTTTCGTTGTGTTGAAACATATCACTTTGCGGTAACAACTTGGCGTTTTTCAAACGAATGTATATGGCTTAGTTCTGAAGGGCCTGTTAAATGTACAATGATGTCATTTTACTTTATATCCTTCCTATAGCACCTGGGATGCATACACTGACTTAGTAATGTAATGTAATATGCGAGTGTGCTGCAACCCTCCTCGCCGATAAAAATGGGCCTCAAAGTTAAGGCAGCACACTCAACACAGATTAAAATGAAGACAGACAAACAAAATACATACGCTGACTCGGTATTTTATCATGGAAATAGCCCTCTGCGGGAACCATAGTTACGAGTCTGGAGGTTCCAGAACCCGAGGGAAGATCGTTTATAAGTTCGGACCCGGATAGATTGGCGTAAGACCTAGAACCGGGGGAACTTTTAGCTTGGCTGGTCCGAATATTACAGATAATGTCCTCCAGTGACGGGCAGCCCGCGTAGTACTGGCTGGGGCATTACTGATGACCAGTCTGACAACGATGTCCATAGTTTGCCTCCACCTGGCAAATCGTTCTTAAAATAGTCTCCATCGCAGAAATTACTTTTAGATATTAATGGTTAGATTTCAAAGAGAAAATATACCTAAATTGAACAATTTCTTCCTTTGCTTCTTATTATTACCGCTTCTATGTGCTGACAAATATTTAGTAAAGGAAATTACAATTTTATTTTAAAAACGTTTGTTAAAACGTACTCATTTTGCAAAATAAAATTCGGCTCGTCAGCTACTTTCAGATCATGCGTTCGGTCTCCATGCAGTATGCATTTGAGACCACTCCTGTACGATATTTCTCTAAAATTAAAACTTGACGTTTTTTATTCAAATATAATGTACCATTGCGAAGTCATTTTGTGTTTAAAATATTTATACCTTATGTAATTTTATGTATAATAGTCATGTGTATTCTTTTAATACGTATGCAATTAAGTTTTTGTGTAAGTTGCTCACTAGCAAGTATAAGTTATTGCTTACTAATAAATTTAATAAGTATATTGATAAGTTTCTTACTAGCTATAACTTTCATTTCTGACTTCAGTTATTTTATTATCTGTATCTGATGAGCCGCTGTAAAAAACCACATAGTTATGTGTGTTTCATACATTTATTTTCAGAGTTCATTCAGTAAAAATATTATTTATATAACTATTGCAATTTGCTCCTTCGTAACTTGTGTTCTGATATTAGTCCTGCCAGAGACGCTCAATAAAAACTTGCCACAAACAATATCTGATGCAGAAGAATTTGGCAAAGATCAAAAGTTCTTTTCCTTCAATAGGTAAGTATATTTTATATTAATCCCTAGGAAAATGCACGTAATTTAATATAGAATTTTATATAACTCAGAAATATTTCGTAATATATATTCTGTGTACATGAATGTCTACATATAATATTAAGACTAATTATTACAGTAAACCTTTGCCAAACGCGACGGTTACGTTATTACCACATTGATGGTGCAGCAAAATCGAGTTCGTAAGTTGACTTCCTATGCAAAAACGGGTTAAGTATAGTTCAGATTAAAAAGGTATATGTAATTTATACAAACTCCCTAAATATTTTCGTAACTGAAAGGAAAACAAAGAAATAGGTGTTTAATGAAAGAATTTCTATTACTGTTTAAAATGTAGGTATATGATACAGTTATATTTTAAAGAAGCTAGTTGATATTTGTTTAGGACATCTGAAGCAACTCATTAGATATGACCGTTTGGGAGTGCAAAGATTTTCAATACCTATACAATAGCATATCCTCTCGATTCTTCATTTGGGTCACTATTACAAACTTATAGAAAATGAGTTAGTTTCAATGCTCTTCTTAACAACTCATTTAACTTCTATACATTAAAGGTTTTTATCGTCTTCACTATAATTGTTTCCACCGTCTGCTAGTATTATAAGATCACACGGTTCATTTATCATTTCATGATAATGGCCAGAGTTTATGCCAACAAGCATTCATTGTTCACGAATTCATTTGTTCAGTGAGAGTTTAATCATTTCTATCGTGCCTTACATTGAAATGCTTCCAAAATGTCATTAATGTATCGTGCGTTCCTTCGTCTACGGCTTTATGTGCAGAGATGTAAGCATACGATTACAAAAAACAAAGACTTTCTTTAAAACTTTGGATTACAAAGTTACTTCTTTAAAATTTTGAATCAACAAAGAGTAACCTACAGAAATTTCTCTCAGATACCAATGTTTAGATTTCATAGAGAAAATATAATTAAATTGAAACATTTCTTCCATTGCTTTTTATTTTTACCGCGTATATGTGCTTAAATAAATATTTAGTAAATAAAATTAAAGTCACTTGAATTCCAAACCAGTTCCTTAATTTCTTCTTTAATGTTTCGTGTTTCATCACTATTTCTTTGGAGGACAGGTGGCGCTACCTTTACTATAAATCAGCGTTTCTCAACCTTTCATTATTCGCGACCCAGTTTTAATCATAATTTTCATCGCGCCCCCCGTATACAATAAAATTTATACGACAATGATATATATTGAGTATTTTGATTTTTGTTTTTAAATTATTTTTAACTAATTGTCAAAACAAGACTAAAAGAGAGCCAACGTTGGCGACAAACCACGATTGGCATTTTGCCAAGCGGGCGGTGAGCAGATGAAGCAAATGGAAGCGGGGGAAAATTTAAATATTATATTTGAAATTAAAGCCAAACAAAGATATAACGTTAAAGGAATATGAAATGAAAGTTAATGAAAATTAACCTAGACGGTGTGAGCTAAATTTAGAAACTGGGAATACTTTTTTGGAATAATAAAAGAAATAGAACAGAAGCATGGCTAAAGTAAAGAGAAAAAATAAGTAATATGGTTTGTGGAAGACGTTTCGAGCACGCGCAGAGCAAATGCTTCCTCATACGAAGAAGGAAAATGTTCGATAACTCAAGTTTCAATTCTCATTCGAGTCGATCCCTATCGTATCTATCGTATGTTATATATGTTTTCGCGTTAATTGCAATTCATATTAAATATTCAAGGCAGCAGGTTTATGCAGACTTATGGATAATTTTTTAAGCGGGCGTAAGCAAGCATTAGACGATAGTTTCGCATCAGCAAGTTCACAGACGAGCGGGGTTCCGAAAATAAAATCAAGAAGATATTCGCATGAATACTTAAATTGGGGTTTATCAGCAGCGATGTAAATGAAGACGAAAGGCCGCTGTGTATCATTTGCTCAAAAATGTTGGTCGCAGACAGTATGAAAACTAATAAACTTAAATGACATTTGGAAACGTTTCATAGTGAGTACGTCAAAAACCCAGAGAATTCTTTGAATTAAAATTAAGATCATATGAAAAGCAAAATTCGTTTTTTAAAGAAACATTGTCTGTGAATAAAAAATCTTTAATTGCATCCTACAAAGTTTCATATAAAATAGCCAGATGTAAAAAACCCTCACACCGTTGGTGAAGAGCTTATTTTGCCAGCAGCAATTGAGAGTGTAGAAACAGTTTGGACATAATTTTTCAAAACAATTGCAGTCCATACCTATTTCAAATGATACTCTTGCTCGTCGAATTGGTGATATAGCTGAAGATGTACAGCATAAGCTTTTCTCGAAGTTGAGTGAGAAATTGTTTTCAATACAGGTTCATGAAGCAACAGATAGTAATAAAGATGCTCATTTCATTTCCTATGTTCGATTTTGTGATAATATGTCAGTAGTAGAACTACGTTTCTGCAAACCAATAGAACTCAAAGCAACAGCGCTGGCATTTGCTATTTTAAATGATTTTATGAACGAGGCAAACACAGAAGGGAAAACTTTCGTCGGAATATACACCGATGGTGCTCGTTCAATTTCCGGAAGATTCCAAAGTATACAAGCACTTGTAAAACAAAAATCGCCTCAGAGGGTTTGGACACATTGCATAATTCACAGAGAAGCTTTGGCTTCCAAAGAAATGAGTTCTGGTCACAATATTGTATTAACCACGGTCGTAACCGTAGTAAATTATATCAAAATAAGACCCGTGATATCAAGAATCTTTTCCTCACTTTGAAAAGTCATGGGTGCAGTACATTCAGCGCTACTATTTTATTGCGAAGCAAGAAGGTTATCACGTGGGAAATTCTTCTTTATGAATTAAGAGAAGAAACCGCCATTTTTCTAGAAGAAGAAAACAGACCGAAAGCCGAGAATTTTAGCGATGGTTTATTTGGGATGAAATTGAGCTACTTGGTCGACATATTCGAGAAATTAAATAACTTGAATCTTCAACTCCAAGGAGCAAATACACGTATGTTGGATACGAGTGATAAAGTATTTTTATTTTATTTAAATTATTTTTCTTTTTGAAGAAAATTGAAACTGTGGAACAGAAATTTAAAGCAAAAAACCTAACAATGCTTGCAAATGTGAATGATTGTACTAAAATGTACAAGGCTGAAGAAGAACATGCAAAAGTTGTTTTTGTAACCATTGAGAATCATTTAGCCATGTTGGCAAAAAATTTTTAAAAAGTATTTTCTTGCTGACGACAAATTGATAGCAAATTACGAGTGGGTTAGGGTTTCATTTCATAATACTCCCGAAAGACTTTCAACTGATAAAGAAGAAAAATTCATAGACATCACGATGGCGAAACCAAAAGACAATTTAGCAATAGATCGCTATTTGAATTTTGGTCAGGAGTAGAGGATTATTTTTCTGCACCAAAAACAAGGGCATTTTGCATTCTGTTACCATTTTCAACATTCTACCTTTGTGAAACTGGATTTTCTGCTGTGGCTTCTGTGAAGACAAAATATAGATTTGGGCTAAATATAGAAACAGAACTGAGAGTGGCTATTTATAATATTAAGCTTTCCTTCGAAAAGCTTCGTGCTCTGCAAGACAGGCCAAGGGAAGTCACTAATAATTATTAAATTTGTTTTTAATTTGGTATGTTTTGATTAATTTGATTTAGAAGTTGTTTTAGTTTAATAAGTTAATTATTAAACATGTCGAAATGTATTTAGTTTTCTATGTGTATGTGGGCTTTCCTTTCAGTCAGTTAATCAATTATTTTAAATAATATTTTCTCTTGGATATTCTCGCGCACCTCTGTAGTGTGCTTACGCCCCTCAGGTTGAGAATCACTGCCATAAATAATCTCTGATGCTACCAGTTAATTAGGCAAATAAGCATAAGATTTGTTGCTTTGCCTAATTTTATGTTTTACTTTGGCATGTTTCTCTTCTGTCTAGATGAAAAATGCCTCACATAATCGACTTTGAAGGTTTTTATGATTCTTCGATCCATTCGTTGGATTAAGGAAGTGATATTCGGTGGAAGGCATGCAATTTCCACATTTGGGTGCTGTGTTGTGGAGTTTCTGAACCGTATCCTGGAAGATTATCAAGAATTAGGAGAAATTTAAAAATAAAGTTTTGCAGTTTAAAACGATGTTTGACGTCTTTAATAAATGAATTTTCAAACCCGTAATCAAAGTGGGCTATCGTAACTCGATTGTAGCTCCACGAGGAATCACGTATAATTGAAATTCTCGTGTTGAACAAATTAAACAGAGACAATTAACAAAACACGTGTATGCAAAATCGCGCTCCACAAGTCCGCGTTCGTCAAGAGTAACTATATGATGTATAATTCATGGTAAAATTTATTGCTTAAAATGTTCATATTATTTTATCAAGTGATGGTAATGCAATATACACTATCGGAGACAAGAAAATTTTGAGTAGATTTAATCTCAAGCGAAACGCATGCATAAAACCACAGAAAACATAAAATAATTAATGTATGAATGAATTAGAATATTCATTTCCAATTATTTGACATATTTAGGAATATATTGTTTCCAAAAATCAGTAAACCTTGAACTGTAAATCCCCTCTTTACTGCAGGTTCCATGTGTTATTTGCTCATAAAAAATATGAGAGAAACTGTACTTTCATCGTAAATGTTTTGAAATCTAAAAATGCTTTATCAGAAGGGACATAATATAATCGAATCCGTTACTTTCTCAAATATGAAACACCCTCTCAGAAGATGGACCTTGAATTTTTGAATGTTTTATAACAAAAATAAAGGTAGTGTGCATATGATTACCTCATTTACTCGAGTTGGGTATTCACCAAATAACGTACTTTATAAGATTATTAAATGTTTAATATCACATATTTCATTATTTGTATCGCTTTATATGCTTATTTTATTGAAATTATCTGCCTTGGGCTTTTGATATAGTTTAAAATTCATACCATTTTTCCGGGGGCAATTTGTTTTTTTCTCATTTAGATCATAAATCAGAAATTCCATATAACTAGCCAGTGTAAAGCGAGTCAGATGTAAATAAAAATGTTTATTTACATGATTAGGTTTTGAATTTGCATTATCAGATTAGATTCTGTAGCTAAATGCATATGTATAAATAAAGATTTAATTTTAGTTTTTGACTCATAAGATAAACTTACTTTCAGCTGATTTGATTAAAATGTGTAGAAATGACATATTTGTTTGGACTTTTTCCGGTCTTTAATGTTTTGCTTAAACCTTTACCTTTAATGCGAGGGCATTGCTCATTTTTCATCTCTCCTGCTTCCAAATATACCCTAATGGCTCTAAATTCTTATAAAGTGCTAATACTATAAAGATACTTTTACATAATACTTTTACATATGTTTTAATTACTACGTTGCCCTGTTTGGTATGCCAGCAAGCCATGCTGGATGCCATATCTTAAGAGTCCGGGCACTAATCCTGGGGAACCAGCTGTGGATGTCTATAGTTGTCTACTTCCCTTTCTCACAAATGTATTATCAGGCCACTTGCTGTGGTAAAGCCTGCCACCCATTCAACATAGTATAGTTAGCGATGCTGACTACAGTACTGATGAGCCTAACTTCGATTATCCCGGAGAAAGTTTGGAAATTTGTAGGTGAATACTGCACATATATCAAGGGGGAACACAAAGTACATGGTGAGCAGAAAGCCTTCTCAAGTGATTGATGATAGGGAAGAGGAGTGGAAGATCCTCGGACCGTCCTCCGGCATGCTCTACAGCTTAAGAGTTAGCAAGCCCCGGCGATACATAACGTACCTTCGGAAATGCACAGGTACCGGCCTAGCTTCAACCTCTACTTGCGGTGTGGCCTAGTCAATGTACACGGCGATCGCTTGGTTAAATCATGAACTAATTCGGTCACTACCAATGTTAAATGACATAAGTATTCGGCCATCGGTTAAAGAAAATTACGGGTTTGGAAAAGATAGAAGTATTTCGGAAATAATTTCTTACAAGCATTAACATTATCGCTGTCTTTCTAAAACTAAATAGCAGAAAATAACGGAATACACGAAAATGACGGTATTATGGAAATCCTTTCACTAAAAATTTATAAATAAAAGGGTTTAGGTATATATCAAACTGTTAAATAATGTTATGAAAATGCGTGGTATTTGAATTTTTGTCTCAGAAAATTTTAATCAAGTTCTTTTTCTGCATAGTATGGTGCACCATTGAAGTTAATGTGTCAACGAATACAAATCCCCCCCCTTAAAATTACGAAACGAAGGCAATATAGTTAGTTATGCTACATTGTTTACTACGAGTTCTGATATTTCTCACACTTTTTTAAATGTTAAAAATTAGTGCTAATATTAGTTAATATCAAACGTTTAGCCAGCAATCAAATCTGATATTCTGACTACCATTCTACTATCTATATAAGAAGCGTGCAAGAAAAATTTAAAACCTCACACGAAGGAAGAAAATGTCGTTTAATATAATGAACGAAGTTAACTTTCTAAAATTAGAGAATTTTACTGTTTTAGTAATATGTATAAATAGTAAAGGATATTTTTTGCTTTTTTTCTAAACGAAAATTGTAAAATTTTATTTTAAGTGACCAGTTATGATTTGAACCATTACTTTAATTTCATTCGGTAGTTCTCATCAAAATGCAAATTGTTTTGGTGTTTCCAGCAGCCTCGCCTTGCAATGTACTATCGCCAGCTCTGTCTCTGGAAGTTTTTCTATCTTTAATCATCGAGCCGACATTAAAATACACACTGTTAGTTTTCTTCAGCGAGTTTAAATAGACTCAACTACGTAATCTTAAATTCGAATTTTACTTCATCTTAACTTATGCTACTTTAACTACTCGTAAATAGCGGCGGTTCATCTGTAGCGCAAGCAGTGCGTTTTGTTTATTTAAAGAGCTAAAAAAAATTATTTTAACCTATCTACGACCAGACTAAAGCGTTAGCCTGCGAGCGCGTGCACTGGGTCCAATGGATCCGCGCGATTTTATTGCATAATTGATTCGTATTACATAATTGATTTGTGATAGTATAGAAATTGGCAAGCATGTCACGTAATTTATCTCACAACGAAGAATTGTTCTAGGAGTTATAACGTTTTTCTCCCAACTTCTTCGCATGCCTTCCTGGTGTAGTGGTCAGCATGCTGGGCGTGTGTTTCCAGAGGTTCGTGGTTCGAGTCCCGGGGAAGGCGTTTCTCATTTTTTCACGTTTCCTGCTTCAAAAAAATCCTAATGTCTCTACAACGTTATTAGGTTTATCAACTGGCGAAGAATGTATTGAAGAAAATGAAGATGGAAGTGAACACGGATTTTTAGTTATCATGATACTAATTCAGAAACTGATATAGATTCTGTAAACGAGAGTGAGAGAGAGATAAACTGTTTTATTGAAAAAAATTACCGGAAATGAAAGAAGAAAAAATGAAAAGAAAAAAAAAGATACAGCTTTTGCCCAAAAAAAAGTCTGAAAGATTTCAGATTTTTAATTACTTCCAAAGGGACGTTTTTTAAACATTTTATATGTTACTTTTATTTATTGATTATCATGTTCTTCGCATTTAAACCATAAAATTCAGTTAGAGAACAATATTGCAAAATAATTTTAAACTGAGCATATCTTTA
>KK115515.1:341840-360374 GCA_000611955.2 Stegodyphus mimosarum
CTACACACAGCACGCGTTGCAGATAAAAATGTTTTTTTTCTGTACAACGTTGCCATTACCCGCTTTGAAATCCTTGAGTTTGTTAATCAAAAATTCGTTAAAGTTTTACAAAATATGAAATCGCTAATAAAACAAATTCAAATTTCAAATTTGGGCTTCCAGATGCCTATATTCGCAGCAGGATTACGGCATTCAAATTCTATGGCTTTAAGTACCGTCGTTTCATCACAATGCGAGAAACATACATACATTTATGCACATTCTTTATTATTTAATTTCTTTAAATATAATACAGGGCTGCAATATTTTGTGGCAACAGTTTGAAAAGTGATACAGACTTTTAATGTTTCCGACGCAAAATCGCAAAACGAAAACATTAGTCCTTCAGGGACAAAGCCCCTTTGGACTAATTAAAAGTTTTAATTTGCATGTTTTCAAGTTTGATCACAAAATTTATTGTTAGCATAGTTGTAACACCTTTTTCTAAACATTTACAATATTTTCTTCAAAAACCGCGAAACGGGACTTTTGGACCCAGTGAGCGCGCTCGTGTAACTCGTGTATGAGCGCGCGTGCTCCCGGGTTAAGTCACTTTTTAGTCTGGTAACGTCTGCAGGGCGTTGAGGTAAGGTGCTAGGTATAGCAGTATCCTATAAAATTTTTATGATTTTTCTTAATCTGATATATTATAACTTAAGCAATGAGCATTGAAATGTATTTAAATTTTCCACATATATTTAAAATCATTAATAAAATGGAAGGACTGAATTCGGCATAAGATATAAAACATGTATTGATTTTCTATATAAATAAATTTTATTCAGGTTTTACACCAATTTTTTAAAAAATAATAATGTAATAACATATAATTTATAAAGAAAAATGTATTATAAAAGGTAAATTATAGTTATCCATGGAGGAAATAAAAAGTTAATATTTTCTGTTAAGACTATAACATAGACAAGATCTTTTTCACGCAGTTTTAATTTAGCTGGTATAGCTTCTAAGTGTGATATAATATTGATATATATATATGTGTTATAATATTGGTAATTAGATAGTTTGCTCCCGCAGAAAATCGTTATAATCACTATGCAATTTAATTAAATATTTAAATTAATATAATTACAATTTAATAAAAATTGTATTTTATAATAAAATATTTAATTAAATAAAATACATATTAATAAAATAATTTAATAATATATTCAATAAAATAAATTTGTGTTTTTCCGTTACGGTGTGATATGGTCTATAAATGTAGTAGTCATTTTTACTTACTTTCATGCTAAAATAATAAAATAAAATAATGACAAAAAAATTTTTTTTTATGTTTTCTTACGTTTAATGTCCAATTAAGTACCTTAAGTAAATTAGACTATTCAATACAAACTTGAAGCCAAAAGAAATATAGTTGTATAATCTTAAAATACTCTTCAAATGTTCGATTACTCGTATGAGAAAATACCCCAACATAGAGCGTTCAAATTTTGCCGTTATGCAGAAATCCCATTATTGCTTAAAATCTTTAAATTCAGCTACTTGGCAGTCAATGTGTTGAGACGTGCAGTTTTAGACAGAGACCGATTAGAGAACCAAATGTTTTTCTTCCTTTTCTGTCCTGGTATTTTAGAACAGTCTCAGACTTTTTAAAACAGGCTTTTCAAATTAGAGACCAAAGACCGCCTGTCCTGATACACTTCATATAAAATATCTCTAAATGAACTTCCGATGTGGTGCTCTTGGAGAACCAGGACCTACTTCTCCTAGACAGTTGTAGACTCTAAACAATACCCGAATAGTCTATGTAAACCGCCCGGGTGTTTGAACCCACTTGTTCTGATAAACACTGCTTTTAGACATTTTGTCACTTTCGTAGCTGTCTCCCTTGATTCTGAATGGTCCATAACTGTTTACCTCCAAGATGCTTCGGAAACTGCGTTTTGGTGTCACGAGGAACTGCCTTACCTGGATGAGGACGTAAATCAAATTTTGAGTTGCAAATATTCTGGAGAAATGTAAGTTATGCGAAACTTACATTTCTCCATAGCATGCTACGCCATTTCAATAGCATGCTACGATTGTTCTCATTTTAGAAAGAGATTGATGAAATTAGATTCAATAAGGCATATTAGGACTTTTTGTGTGTGTGAGCGTGTGGTGTGTGTGTTAATTTTATCAAAAATAAAAAGGTCAAACTTACTGCTTTAATGCATTTCATGTTTTATTTGAGTATATAAGGATTGTTTTGGAGACTGTAATCATCTCTAAATACACTCTTAGACAAAAAAAAAACGACGCACCGAGAAGATATAAAGCAAATTGGACACAAATTGATATGCATACAGGTTTTGACGGAAAATGCAAAATTTTACATTTTGGCTGCTAATGAATGAACGGTTGTCGCTACAGCGCATCTGACAGGATATTTAAGAGGAGAAATTACGATTCCAGGTCATAAATTCTTCACGAATTTCATTCCGTATACTCTGGTAGACAGTAACTATACCTCGCATACAGGTGCACGAACGATATGCGCAGATGCCAGAATTTGAGAGAGGTCGTGTAGTTGGGGTCAGAAGCCGGTTGGCCTTATCGGCGGATAGCTCGACGTTTGAGCAGGAGCGGTGCCACTATTAGACGATGTTGGCAGGAATGGGTGAACCATGGCCGCACACAGCGCCAATAAGAAAGAGGTAAGCCTAGAGAAACGACAGAACGTGAAAACCGAGCAACCGTCAGAGCGGCACTCACAGCCCCAGATGCATCATTATCATCGATTGTACGTGCAATTAGTGCTTCAGTGACCGCAAGAACCATTCATAGATGGCTCACAGAAAGGGGACTGAGGCCGACTTCCATTGACCTCTGTACAACGTCAAACCCGTTTGCAGTGGTGTCGGGCTCATTCGCACTGGGATGTCACTTTCTGGAGTAAAATAGTCTTCAGTGATGAGTCCCGCTTTGAACTGAGCCCCGATGACCAGCGAAGGCGAGTCTGTAGACGCCCCGGACAGCGTTGAGATACCAACCTGACTGTCTTCCGGCAGACAGGCCGACAACCAGGAGTGATGGTCTGGGGGCCATTTCATTTCATAGTAGGACCCCTTTGGTTCTCACTCGTCGCAACCTTACAGCACAGCGGTACGTCGATGAAGTTCTAAGGCCGTTGTGTTGCTCTTCATGTCACGCCACCATGGGCTTACATTTCAGGAAGATAATGCCCGATCCCACACTGCACATGTTTCTACTGCTTGCCTTCGGGCTTGCCGAACATTACCTTGGCCAGTAAGATCGCCGGATCTCTCTCCTATTGAACACATTTAGAGCATTATGGGCAGGGTCCTCCAACCAGCTCGGGATGCTGACGATCTAAAGCGTCAGTTGGACAGAATTTGGCACGATATTCTTCAGGAGGACATCCGCAACATCTATCAATCAATGCCAAGCCGAATAACTGCTTGCATAAGGATCAGAGGTGGACAAACGCGTTACTGACTTTTTTATTTTGTGAAGCTCTATCATCCAATTTTTCTCAAACTGTAATCATTTGGTTTTCTGTACATGTACATCACTTTTGCCGATTTTCGTCCCATTCGGATAAGTCCTTCTTGGTGCGTCTTTTTTTTTGTCTAAGAGCATAGTATGTCTAGTTCAAGTGTGATGTTTCCTTTTTATTAGATATATTTAAAGATGTAGAAGCACAGTAAAACTGAAATTCATTTTGTAGGGATTTATATCTATTTTAAATAACCAGTTAAATTAAATTTAATTTTAACTTACTTTCCTTAAGCCTTCATTTCCCTACTTGTCAGTGCCAGAATATTTAAATTTGGTAGGAAGAAATGCAAACTCTACCAGTGGAAGAATAAGTTAAACATCGACCTTTCAGTAGAGAGAGGGAGAGTCCGCGAAATTTCCGGGCGTTCTTATACGCAAACTTCCGCTTAGCAGTTACTGCTGGTTAGACGTGGCTTAATCTCTATTATCTTGCTATGCGCTGTAGGATACAGGATTGTATGAGCCCTGTAGTGTAATTTTATTACTTGTGAATATCTTCAATTTTAAGTTTGTTTCTACTGTTTCAGTTACCTCCCAAGTTGAGGTGTAATCTCTTAGCGTAACGTTGACGCACTGTAAATTATTTAAAGAGTTTAATCAAGGGAAATTTTAACCTTTCTTCAGTACAATCACGATTTCTGATGATTCTACACAACAGAAAGACAGTAGAACTTTACAATTTTTTTATTTATTCTTTCTTTCATTACAGAGAAATGTCCACAGAAGCAAATTCGAATTGGCAGCCTAATTACGTCTCTATTGTGGAAAGCGATCTTTCTGAGACCACTTTCTCTACTTTTACAATGGATATAAAGGTAAAGGTCGAGAAGACAGCAGCAAAATCTATTGATGGAGACGGAAGATATTAAGATTCGTTATAGTGGTGTGTTGTATTGTAAAATGTTTTATACACGTATCGCAGTATAATACTTTTAATTTTAAATTTTGTGTTTCTTAGAGCGAGTCATTATAATCATAGCCGAGTAACGTATTAATATATCGATTTACTTTTCAATTATTGTGAGATGCGTATCGATAAATTTTGTGGTAACATTTCTCTACTTTTCATGTTAAAACAATAAATAGAATAATGTTAAAAGTTGATTTTTCATGTTTCGATACGCTTCATGCCCAATTCAGATGTAAAATGCAGACTGGAAAACAGAATTCAGATACCTTAATTAACTTTGGCAACATCCACTTTAATATGGAGTGACTTCAGTGGGAATTGGATTTTATTTTTTATAATACAACATACGCTAATTTAGTGTATTATGGCAAAGGTCACTAAGGCTACATGCCTAAGGGAAGGGATCATTTCATGGAGCTCTTTCTAAGGGAAACTAGCTCTTGAAAGCGGTACAAATGGGAAGAATCTCAAACGCTTATGCAGCCAGCCCGTTCACCTAGAATTGAACCCAGATCAAAACTACCAGTGTTCAACGATTCTGGTGCTCGGCCGCTGGATGGCCTCAGCACACCCCAGGCAACTGTCTACAGAGAGATTTACGCTCCACCTAACTGCCACTAGCGAGACAAATGTTTTTACCGTCATTTTATTTTTGATCTAAGAATAAGAAATGCAATTCTTATGTGAATTATTTCAATGAACAAGAACTAAATGAAATGGCATATGCTGAAACTTCGTATTGTCAGTATTTGCTTTGAAAACGAGAACATTAGCATCATTACTTGCGTAAGAGTAATTTACAAAAGCACATTGCTGTGCTGGAACTCTTCATGCAGAAGTAATAACACAGCTTTTCTGAGTGTCACACAGACGTATCAGTAATTACCACTTCAAATTACTAGGAACGTTGAATACAACGCAGAAACAAATGCCTCAAATTAATAGGCTTGCACAGAGATCTCTCAGTAATCTCAATACAAAGAGCTCAGCTCTGAACTAAAATAAACTGACGCTCTCTCCGATCTTACATAGTTTACCCGGTCCTCCGATAAATTTTCCGTACCATAGTTTTTCAAAATTACGGAAAGGCATACATAGTCATAATTATATAGGATCGGATACAGTTACAGTTTTAGGGATCGGGCCGCTTTTTATTACGCAAGGATCGTACTCAAATGTTACCAAATGTTCGCCATGGCGACTTTGGAAATTTTTCGCCAAATTCGGCGATAAAAATTAGTCTTCAATTTGGCGACATATCATTTACCTCAATGTTAAATGGACTTATCCCTGAAACCCTGTTTTCCGGCGATACTTCGTCATTAAGGCCTTTCATGTTACATTATACAAAAGAAAACTCCAATTTTCGTATAAATTCAATAAAATTATTTACATATCTACAAAATATGTAACAATATATAAGAGAAGAACGACATGTTTAATAAAATAGGCAAAGCTGATGCATATATATCTTTCTGCACAAAAAGAATTTGGCGTGTCTTGTCTTATAACGATAGGATTCCAGAATTTTCGTGTTGATGAAATGCACGATTCTCTTAATGATATTTCCTGAAACAATATAAAGTAGTGCAAAATAGCAGAATTGCAGATTTCATATAAAAAGACAATTAATTTAAAATTTAAAACAGATACAAAGTCCGTTAAATTTAATGATGAATATAATGATGAAGGTAAACTCTATTACTCAAATTAGGAAACGATTTGACACAAATAATGCGTACCTAGGAAACTATCATCATCCAGAATATAATGTTACTTTAAAATTTAAGTTATGTGATAATCAGTTTCAAATTAAAAAAACACGAAAATTATCAGTTTTATTCTTCCCCAAAATTTATTAATTTTGATTCAAATAAGAATCAGTTTGTAGTCATAAATATTTTATTCACAAATGAAAATAGAACTCGAAAATTCAAAACAATATATTACAACTTAGAAACATTTATAAGTTGAAATTACGGCTTAATTCTTTAAAATTATTTTAGTGAAAGCTTTATTACGTGAATCAAGATTGCAATTTAATTAAAATATGCGGAGAGATAGTTTGTTGCTAATATATTCTTCTCTGCGTGTGCAGCGTTTCTCAGGACAAGCTATGTTAAAACTATTTTGTCTTACACTCGGCTATCACTAAAGCATGTTTATGATATAATATCATTCCTAGATTCGACTGAAAACATTATTTAAATTACGAAAATATTAAATAACCTGCAACTAAATAATACCATTCTTCATTAATATCCTGTACTTTGACAGATGTAAAACATGGGTCACTGACAGATGGTTTCGTTGAGATTTAAAGATTCTGTATCTTCTTCTGAACTGGGTTAGAAAACATTTTAGGATACCACTTGGATCCTAAAATCGCCAAGTTGTTGTTTCATTTATGGTAACCTGAGTAATTGAATGTTATGGGAACCTTGTCTGGGGAAGCATTATGCTGAACGGGCGAACTGAGCTCCACGTTTTCGACAGAGGGTCTGTAACCGGGATCGCTATTGTGAGGAGGTACTGCTTCCCCATGTGCGTCAGTTACGAGGTGCCATTGGCCCAGACTTAATTTTTATGGATGACAATGCACGGCCACATCGGACTCTTGCTGTTGATCAACTACTGGAAAGTGAAGATATCACTCGAATGGATTGGCCAGCGTACTTCCCAGATTTAAATCCCATCGGACATGTGTGGGATGCTTTGGGGAAACGCATTGCAGCACGCTTACATCCTCTGGAGAACACCCAACAACTCAAACAGATGCTGATTGAAGAATGGGCACTTTTACCGCAAGAAATGTTGCACCAGCTGGTTCTGAGTATGCGGAGACGGTGCGAAGCAACCATTGCAGTGAGGGGAGGCCATATCCCATAATAAGGAACATCTGCTAGTTGTTCTTCTTCTTGGATAGACAATCATGAGTCACGATATTATGCGTTCAATAAAGCCGTATGCTCAGCATTGTATTCCTTTTTCAGCTCCGATGCTTTCGTCATCCTTTACGTACATAATATTCTCCTTCATTTCTGCATTTTATGTCTTTCAGTTGATTTCTCGTGGAGTTATGGCAAAAAAAACCTGCTGTTGCTTAAGTTTTTCACACCAGTGTACGTTGCTTATTTTGTGCTTTGCACTGTAAAATGCCTGCTGGTGGTACGATTAACCTGAAGTTTGAACACTTTGAAACGACTGGGGAAGAAAACATTGCTTGACTTTTGTGGTGTAAATGAAGATTAAATGGCTTCATTCACCTCTCAATAAATTACGCAATGAGATTTAAAGATTTCGAAACCAAATCTCATATCAACACTGTGAAAGGCGTGATAAAAAGGGGTTTTCGAAAGAAGTGCTACCAACAGTCCGGCAGTATGGAAGATATTTTTCATTTTTACTTTTGTAAATTAATGTGGTGACGGCAGTATACAGATAAATTTAGATAAATTTAAGTAGTTTTTGGATGCTGTTAAGGAATTCTGTGTGTCACCACACATATCAAAGAAACAGAAATTTTTAAATAAGGTAAGTCGATATTTCCTGCGTAGATTAGATAACATGTATTTCCGTTCTTATGTATTTCCTCGTTTGATTTAAAATGCAGTTTATTGAGTATAAATATTTTTTGTTTTAATTATGTTTCATTGTTTTATGTTTCGGACGCCATTTTACTGGCGAAGGAGTTGAACGTAAACAACAATGGCTCGAAAAAATCCCCAATTTTCACCAAGGGTACTCTGAAATGTATTTTAACGCTGAACTGCAGTAATGTATTACTTTAATAAAGCCTTGATGAGACATTCAGAATTTTATATATTCTTAGCATGAAGACGAATTTTAAATATCGAATCTTCTGTTTGGTTTCATTAAATTTCGGACTAGACCTAATAACCTTTGAGATCTGACGGTACTATATTCACGGCTAGTCACTTGCTTGGTTTTGGTTTTGCGGATGCCCACTGCTCAGTGGAATTGGAAAACTGTGTATTTTCTCTAATAGGAATACTTTAATGTTTCATATAACAAAGGCAGTTTTTTTCCCAGAAAACCCTGTAGATTCAAGTTGAATTTCCTAGTGCTGCCATCTATTGGAAAGAACGTAATGAAAAGTATATTTTCCTCATAGGATTTAAAAGTTCTCCTCTTTTAATTTTTTTTTTCGAAAAAGCAAAGAAGGGGGGTGGGGATTAGAACTTCCCAAAATTCCAAACTTCAAATCACAGTTCAACATTCTCAAGAAGAAGTTAATCTAATTATTTTTAAATAAAAATGCTTTAATAATAATTAAAAACTGTAAAAATATCATACATATTTAGGGAAAAAAATCCGCACCAGTTAAATAAGATGTAGCGTTATAAATATATTTTGTTAATTGCAACAAAAGCATTAATATTTGTTAAAATTAATTATTGCTTGGATATTATTATAAACGAAATATATTCTAATTTTTATAAATAAAATAGGTTACTTAAAAAAGTAACATAAATATTTCAAGTATGAGGAATTGTGTTTATTGCTTTTAATCACTTACTTAGATAATAAATGACACTGATTAAATCTGAAAGAGTAATTAAAGATCTTATGCTTTACTGAATAACAAACAATAAAGTAAGAAATATGTACGTTCGATGGTGCACGAGAGGTAAACATCTTATTTTTTAAAGTGGCAGCACATTTTTCAAATCTCTCATTTTCTGAATGATCAGTGTTTAGTTGATTTAATTTGAAGTATAATGAAGGAACTTTTCAGAATGGCAGCACTTTAAGAATCCCCTATGCGTCACTACGTGAGAAAGATAAGCAAGGAGTGTTACGTTTTTCCCAATGATAAAATATGCGAAGCGCTGCATCTGATTTCGTTTTCGTGTTTTCTCCACTGGTAAGGTATTTGTGGATTTGTTTGCTAGTGTATGTTTATACATGATACGTTACATCTTCTGTGAAGTGAAAAAAATACGAACAACACTCAAATTCTCTTTTAACATAAATTTATAAAACCAGCTTCATCATTCAGTTTTTTTCTAATTTCTTGAACTACCAATTGAAACTAATTTTTTGGTAAAAGGATTGTTTTCAGATACTTGTAAGATAATTTTCTGTCATAGTATTTATAAAAGCGTTTATCCAAAAATCAGTTGAAAAGTTAAGTGTAACGTGGTTCTAGAAAAAAAAAAGTACTAAGTAAAATAATCATTCTTGGGAGAATAGGTGATAGACCATTGCCATGTGCGATTTCCATAGTCCTAAATTTTAAGGTACAGTTATCAGGACTACTGTTTCTTCTAATTGATTTTGCAAACATAACTGGAGTTCTGAGTAGGAACAGGGAGCTTACTCAAAGCTATGTTCGTGCGTATGGTAGAAGATACAACAAAGATAAGGAGGCTTCAAGTTACCCTTTATTTGCTTATCGATTTTACATACGTTCCCGAACTTCGGGATACAAAGACCAACCACTTGTGGTCTGAACGTAAAAGAATATAATACTATGGGCATAGAGTACGTAGTGTACATAATGTAAATAGTATAAGACCATGGTTCTATTTGTTTCTAAATTTGTAAATTTGTACACCCATTTATTGAGTTAATATACTATTTGCTTTAAATTATTTGTTGCAATTATTGTTTATGTCATTTGTTATTGCAAAGTGATGTTTATTACTGCTTTGATGCTTTAGTTTTAAGTATGGCTTTCTGTCCAGGAATCGTTACGTACAATCCTTTTAAACAGGGCAATGTTACGAATTTTGTATTTAGATAGATAATTTTAGTAGAATTATAATTAAAATTGTTGTTCTTTTCCGTGTAATGTAGCGCGAGACAAATTTTAACAAAAAGCTATGCTGGAAAAGTAAGAATACAGGGACACTTTCATTTAACATTGAGTAAGTGGGTATCTCGGTAATTTGTATTGAATTTGAATAAATATAATGGCCACTATGTTAGTTGTAAACGTAATTCCCCCCTCGTATTCCTGTTCGGTAATTTCGAGAAGCAGAAAGTACTAGAAATATCTCGCTGGCGGTTGAAAACTATTTAGGGCCGAAGAGAGAGCATCTGCTCTTAGTTATTGTTGCTGCGAGTTGTCTAGCTCCGCGCGAACTGAGACATCAGTGTTAACTTTTTCTTTAGATGCGCTTTGCATTGCGTTGTTTTTAACGTTCTCAGTAGTTTCAAGTATAACTGCTGATTATACTGTGTTATATTGTGAATATTTGTACGAATATTTCTGTGGAAAATTCCAGAGATCTGATATATTTCGTTTGATAAAAATAAATTTTATTAGCCTATTATCGGACATCTGCATTCAGTTTATTACGAACCCGTACGCAACAATTTATATACTCTTTTAACCATTTCTTTTATTCAAAACAAAGGAATACAACACGCACAAAGATAAACTTGTACTACAAGTTTATATATCATAAGCTGCCGTTTATCAAAAGCATATGAGGATAATGATGATGCCGGAAGACAGAATAAAGGCTATTTAGAGTTAAGATTCTATTCTGCTACTCAAGGCTCCACTAGTAGCCGAGAGCTTAAAATCGTTGTATACGGGTAGTTTGACGCGGATTCAAACCCAGGAGAAGAAACAAGGAAGCTGTAGGATTGCTTTTCACGGTTTCCCCTGTATGTAATGAATAAGAGCCAGTTCCGTTATGAAGTCTTCCACCAATATATTCCTCTTCTTCGCCCAGATCTTGCATTCTGTATCATACTCTAGTAATCTAACCTCTAATCTAAGTAAATAATGTACTAAAGCGGGATAGTATACTACTGAATCCTTTTTCTCGAAACGTGTATCTAGGCTATTTTTAATCCTTTAGAATGTTTTAATTAAATTAATTATCTAATCCTTTCGATGTTAAAACAGAGTATACAAAGTACAAACTAGCATGGCATGTGGACTTGAAACCTTCAACTTCAGGCCCATACACTGATAAAAAACATTCTTTAGCGTATAAGGAACACATGTGGCTGTAAAATAATACGCAAAGTGGATCAGAGGTTATAAACGAAAATGTTTAATACAGTAATATGTATGAAAATGTACTGCATCGATTTCTAAAATAATGCTCAGAGTGAAGAAATGTATGAAAATTAAAATATCGTTATCTTCAGCTTCCTTAAGCATTTCAGATTCCGTTGGGTTATTCATTTAGTCATTTTAACATTATGGTGTCTACATATAAGTACAGAGCTACGTATGTTTGGTCTTTCATAAATAGCAGGTAGCTTGCATTTGCTTGCATTTGCTAGTAGCATCAATTTACAGATTTAGCACTCTATAGTTCCACCCTGTCAGTTTAATCTATTGTGCATTTTTACTTTTATTTTCGAAAAAACATTTTTATCTTAGCATAACTCTAGAATATTTCATATAACCACTTTCCTATAGCATGTTAGTCACTGAAAATAGGTTTCAGTTGAAGCTCTGTTTATGTTTCTCCTAGAGGGTTCGTTACACTAAATTACAATCTTATTAATTTAATACCATTTTACGAATGTTTAAAAGTAAACATTCATAAAATGGTAAATGCGTGAAACAGCAAGAATGTTTACTTTTATGTTAACGCCGTCCAGCCGGTTTAATGGTTAGTGACTTTGACAGCCGTAGCGATGGGCCCGGGCTCGAATCCCTGAGAAAGCGTGGTTGTAACTTTTCGTTCTTTCACAGGAGGCAACGTTGGCACCCATTATTAAATGGATTCCATAATTAAATGGTCACTACTTTGGCCCTGGCTAATGGCTATTAAATAAAACGCCCGGCCTTAAAAAAATTTTATTTTAAAGATTTTGTGCATATCTTTTGTATTTTGGAGTTAGTTTCGTGTGCTTTCAATAAAGGTACTACAAGAAACTCATCATCACATTCCTATGTATACATGTAACTTCGGTGGCGTTAGCTAACAGCATTTAAAAATTGTAGGGATTTACATATTACATAAGTATTACCTTTAGAACAATTATCGCACCACAATAATAATTATTTTTTCTGTATATATTATTGAGTCGAAATAAGTTGCCTCCCAGACGGTATAGTGGTTAGGGAAGCCTGCTGCTGTACCGAAGTGCTGGGGTTCGAATCCCGGAGAAGGCATGGACGTCTATAAATGTATAGTGTCTTTGCCGAATTGGGACACGCTAAATATATGGCGAGCCGAAAGTCCTTCCGTGTGGATTGGTGGTAGGGATGAGAGGTGGGAGACCGTCGGTCCACCCATCCCCCTGGGTGCTCCCCTCAAAATTGGGGTGTAAATAGAAGTCCAATCTCCTTGAGGCTGTATCACCAATTCTTCCGCGGGATTCGTGGACAACGTAACAACAAAAACACCAATTAAATTAAATGAACGTACACTACATCACTTGCAACAAAGGTAGAGGTTTGATTAAATAATTTAAAGGGAAGGTAAATGTGTCAGCCATTTGTATTGCGTAAAATGCTTTGGAAAATGCTGATGCAGCACAAAACGCGATAAAAATTACATTGAATTCGAAATAAGTAGTAGTGTTTTTTTCAAGTCATTTAGTCAAATCTTTAGACAGTGTTTACTTAGAGAAATATCTTATATCTGGAATTTCAGATTCTATCTCAGTTAAACTGAATCACTAGCAAAGAAAGGCCGATTCCACATCGTAAGTAATTTCTATGTTTATCTATTTCATTTTACATGACTTGTATCTATTTATTTAAGTCAATATGGTACTGATGTTAGAGACTGCATTTTAATTTTTATTTAAATTTTTGTTGAATTTGTAAGGATCCTTTATGTTAATTAACAAGTTATTATGATTTAGATCTTTACCCTCACTTCTCTGTCCCGTTTCCCCACTAAATGCATTTAGTTCGTATGTATTTAAGGTGGAGTTTTTAGATTGTAAGACAGAGATTTTATGCCTCTTGAGGCCTCGTTACTAAGTTGCTAGATCAGATAAGAATTGTAGTTTATGGCCTTGTACTATT
This sequence comes from Stegodyphus mimosarum, assembly GCA_000611955.2. NCBI lineage: Eukaryota > Metazoa > Arthropoda > Arachnida > Araneae > Eresidae > Stegodyphus > Stegodyphus mimosarum. The sequence continues at coordinate 355,289 of KK115515.1, forward strand.
GGTTGCCGATAGTGAATATTCATGCCAGTTAAGTTTTGAGTCAACTTCGCGTTAACTGATCTGAGTAGCCTTTGGCTACTAGTTTGCTTAAATTAAGCTTTATATTTGATTTACTATTACTTTAAGTTATCTCGATCAACTAAGTGCACCTTCTGCTCTTATTTAGTTTTAAAGAGTCTTTTAACACCCTTTCTCAAGTGTTAGTTGTTATTTTAGATTTAAGCGATATTTAGCGATAATTTGTTGTCACTTTGTTTAAAGTTTGTTTACATTGTATGATTGCTGAGAGAATTACTAAGTGAATTTCAAAGTTTTACGGATTAAAAAATAAATATAATACCTGCTCTCGTTCCTACTAAAATTTACGGCTCATCTATTACTTTACGGCTTTAATCTATGATTAGTATGAGCGAAGGTAGGTTTGAATATTTGCCCTGACACAAGACTTTTCCACACAACAGTAGTTTCCCACACAACAAAAGTACGAATTTCAAAGTAATCTTCCTTTGAAGATCTGGAAGGCGCTCGTTGAAAATGCTTTGGACTTAATAACAAAATTTCAATGAGCTGCCTTTTCCCAGGTTTCAGTTTTGAATTGCTTAATAGTTAAATATAAATAACATTAAACCATAATAGACATACATATGTTAAAGTGAACTTAATTTAGAGAACTTAAATTTATTTGTAGGAATTGGTGGCAAGAGCAGTGTAATGTAGCTTTTGAGGACTTATAATGGTTTCAAAGAACAAACAGTATCTTTACCTTCAGATGTAAAAAATGTTAAGGTGAGATTGAGGCGAACACTTGTGTGTAACTGTAAAAGTATTATCCAGAACCTTCTGATATACTGCTCGGGAAATCAGCATCTAAACCTGTCTATCGATTCAATGAACAGTTAATGAGACACATTTTAGATTCAAGTTCTCTAAAAACTAAAGCTAAATATAAGTTGGAGTTTAAAGTTAACTAAAACAGAAATAATTTTACGATGTCTTGCAAGCTTCAATGAAATGTTATCCAGCACTTAAAGATGTTTATGAATAAGTCTAACTGCAAAGAATTAGAAAGGCTGGCTTCTGATCAGTGAATTGTGTCTGAGGAGGGATTAGTTGGGGCAGACATTCTGCATTAGTCCTGCTGCAACTCTCTCTGACTACTCACAGGTATGTTGACGACATTTCGCAGCCTATCGTACTGTCTATGTTAGCAGGTCATCCAAGTTCTTTTTTTTTCAGGAGCACAAAGCTCGGCCGCCAAACAACCCAATTTTCCCAACAATGTCTTCGACGTATTAAAGTCCTCGATCACCTTTAGAACATGTTTGGTACATGTTGGGTATGTAAATTCAGCCGTGTACAAATAGACCACTTGCTCCGTTGCATAATCTACCGCAAAGGGAACTTGCAATTTAAGAGCTGCATACCCAACTCAGTGTCGGCTTATAGTCTGCCAGGGGTGGTTTTACCAGCTACTGATTTCATTTTCTTGGTATTGTTACTCGTAAAGAAAACGCTTTTTTCGCCCAGATTTTGATCATTTGTTTATCTTCTCGAACACCACACTATTGCCGAGTTTTCGTAACTGCCGTTCAGTTCATTCTGAATACATATACTTTTTTGGAATTTTTTCAGTTGGCTTTTGAGGGCGGTGGCCAAAACCACTGTGGCATAGGTAAGTATAAACCTTATAAAAAATAAAGAGAGTTTTTTGCTCTCCAAATAAAGAATTTTAAGGAACTCCTATTTTTATAAATGTCTAATATGAGTATACTTGACGTAGTCACTCTTAGCGCCAACTATTGTCAGTTTTTATTTATTATAATAATTATTTTTTTGCTCAAACATGTTCACAACCAGTCACTGCTTACGTCAAGAAACAATTTAAAATTCATTCATATTTTGGTTTATGATTTTTAATGACATTCTACCAAACCCTGATTTTGATTCTTGGTCTCTTAAGATAAGAGCGCTTGTCGAAGAAGATGGAGTATTTCTTTTATTTCTTTGCAGACAAATTTATGCAGATAAATTTCTGGAGGTAAATAGGCTTTTCGTTTGCCCTGTTTTGTAATAAATTTTCATATTTTTAGGAGTGGAAAAAAGAAAGTGCAGCAATAAAAAGCCAACTTGCAGACGACAGAAACATAGGAAAAAATATGTAGTTCCAAAAGAAGGCTTTAGTACACTTTTTCTTATCAGCTAAATTTAGTTTTCGATTTGCAGATTGAATATTATTAAACTATCCTAACGGTTCACAAGATAATGCAACGCGCAGGACGACTCTGACTCGGAAAATCCGGCGGAAGAAAGCCTAATAGCTAGAAGCACTCAACGCCACAGAATCAAATCGCTAGTACTTCGGAGTAATAGCGTGGCCTACCCAGCAGGCATAATAAGCTCTAAAATCATCTTTCAAAAGCTTTGCTTAAACAACACTTCTCTCTATCTTAATTTGGAAACACGCTATCTGATTAGCATTCTGGCAGGAAAGCGTGAGCGAAAACAAGAATGAAAAAAGTTCTTTTAAATAAAAATTAACTGCTAATCAAACTAAATAAGTCCTCACCATTTTCTTAACTTTTTTATTAATTTCTAGTCGCGAAGGTTTTATAAGTTTTTATTACATAGTCTCCGTGCATGATTTACTTCATACTTTTTATTTTAGTTTCTTAATGGAGAGTATTAGAGGGTACTAAAGAATTTATTCTTCTGTTATTTAATTTTGTATAAATATATAGAGAGAGAGAGAGAGAGAGGGCGGAACAAAATGTAGAGAAGTCTTATTCGAGTCAATATCCCGAAATATGCATTTACAAAATCAAATGTAGAATAAGCATTTTTCGGAATATGAAATTTTTATTTGAAAAAGGAGCGTCAAATATTTGCGACCGAATTACCTTTCGCTTGGATGAGTGAGACACTTGTGTTTTATTGTTGTGTTTTTTGACGATTTTATATACATGGAAAATCGGAAATAAATCTTACCGTTTCTTAATAAAAATGAATTTCTTCTGATCTAAACTAGCTTTCCTATTTAGCTTTGGTATCAATGAAATCGTAAGGTAATATTGGACTTCGAAAACATCTGCTGTTAGTAGATGCGTAAAGAGGACCACTAACAACAAAATATTTATACTAAAGATAACTTTAGGGTTTAAAAATCACGTAGGATTGGTTACAAAGTCATGGTGGAATCATGGACCAGTTATTCCTTAAATTGCTGACAACGATACAACTCATAATGGTAAACAAAAAGTAGTAAGTTTACATATGAGAATGCAGTGAGTGAAGAGCATATAGCTGTATGAATAGGACATAATTTGCTGCATGAAACACTTTTCCTTTTGTAAGATTTTCTATGTCACTACTTGATTACTTTGCGGAAACTCGAAAGCTGATTTTTCATGTTTTAGACTCATATGGAAATAAATCAAGACCTTGGAAAATTTTACCTAGTGACAAAGCGCGTTTTGTTTTCTGAAGGGTTAGAATTTCTCATTAGATAACATTCACGTATTTTATTGAATGATCAAAACTTTCATTCCCGCAAATATTACATCACAGTTGTTTCATTGTATCATTTATCATTAATTGCCATTTTTGAAAAAAATCTGCTGGCCTAGTTTTTCTTTGGTACGGAGGTAGGTGTGCTTGTTTTTCGACATATATCTTTTCATATTCGTGTTAAATATCTCGTACTGCAGCTACAGCGACTATCTCGTACTGCAACTGCAGCTACAGTGTATATAAAAAATCTGAAGTATACACCACATGACTTCCTTGTACGGATTATTAAATTACACGCATTTTTTACTGCATTTCATTTAAACCTATTTCACTAAAGATACATTTCTCATTCAGTTAATTCAGTTCTCACTTCGCGAGAAGACAAAACTAGATAAAACCTCAGAATATTTTTATGAAAAATTGACAAAGCTAGATAAATATAAAACATAAATACAGTTAAAACAATGTAAAGAACAATTTTTACAATTAAACTTAGTATCAAAGCAAAAACAAGCAATTCGGCCAGCGGGCAAAAAGGTAGATTTTTTGGTGCGCAAAACTGAGAGTTTACTTTTTGTCTCAATCAACAAAAACGCACTGAAGGCGTAGAAAATGGATTATATTGTTGTGGCCGCTATGTTGAATCAATATATGATATTATTTAATAACTTAAATGATGATTCCGGAATGAATTAAGCATGATTTAATTCGCAATAATAAGACATGACGTTATCTTTGTTCTTGCGAAGCTTAGTTTCTCTAGATTGGCAACAAATTCAATATTCTGCTAAGCTTCAAATGTAAACAAATATGTCCGCTATTAAACAAGAATTAGGCTTAGCCGCACATAAACAACTTCTAAATTGTTGCCAATTCTATAACTATAACATGCAGGTTAACTAAAGGCATAAAAACTTTAACCCGAAGATAAGAACAGCATAATTCAGTCCTTCTTAAAGCAACAAATGCACAATTGACCAATATAAAGAAATAAAATAAGAAAACTGAAGAAAGAAAAAATTATAAGAAAAGAATAAAAAAACTGAAGGAAAAAAGCTTAGAGAGAGACGTAGCCCAATGGCAAACGCGCACTGTCAGAAACTGGATCTCTCACAAAGTCAGTGAAACATCGACTTAAATACTACTCTTACTCATTTGCATTTGTTGCGTGCGTACGGGTTCATTATATATTGAATGCACAAGTCGTTAAAAAGTTAACAAAAATTTTATTCTTTCCACAAGAAATAAATTAAAATGCTGAAATATTTCTTCACAAATCTTCGCACAATAACACAATATCTCAAACGTTTAGCAAAAACTCAGTTCAAAACAGATAAAATAGTTCTATCTCACAGCGAAATCGCTACAATCAATACAGAATTAAGTAAACAAACAGCAGTTCGCTTTTTACAGCTACAAGTATAACAGCAACAACAACAACTACAACTGAGATGAGGTGTTTCACCTCGGCTTTTATAAGCTTTTAAATTATCAGTAGAACAATCACGATATTTCTAGATTTTTCTGGATGGCAACAGTAATTACGAGATATTTATTTATTAAGCATTAAATGCACGCG
>KK115515.1:384262-396433 GCA_000611955.2 Stegodyphus mimosarum
ACGACTGGCTCCTTAATTATCTAAACCGCTAAATCTGCTGCACACAGCAAAGCCGTAACCTAGAATATCAATAACTTAAAAGAGAGTGGCTAAACACCCAAATCTTCACGTACAAGGCTATTTCAAACGCACGGCATAAACTGCGAACTAAATCCCCTACTACTCCTCACGAACTATTAAAACCACTGCCTAAGTATTGCACCTGAAATCACTTAGATTTGCATACTACGTCATTAAAATTTACATTCTGGCAGAAAAATGAAATCAGGAGAGAAAGGAAAGTTTTACAAACTAAAAATAATTGGTTAGAATAAAGTAAGGTCTTTGCAATATTTCCCGCCAGAATTTAAATATTTGAAAATAAGGTCTTTAAACGAATGTTCGAAAATATTAAAATCTAACTTGAAGAGCCAGCCTTATAATATAATGCCACTAAATACTTTAAATTTGCAATTAAACAATACAAATTCACGGAACACAGCCTGCAAGTCTTGGGTAACAACGTTGACTCTCATGTCCTTCCAGTGGATCTGGAAGGAAACTAATATTAATGGAAGCTCTAGATAATGCATGCATTTAACTAGACAATTCATGAACTTTATTTTCACTTCACACCTTTAATTTTCCACACCTACCTCTCCAGCATATATGTTTACTGCAATCTTCAAAGTGTAAGTTGACAGCAATATTATAATGGTATTAACTTTTTTGTGAAAGTCTAGAAGTTTAATTACGTGTTTGGTATAAACGTTGCAACCATCTGATAGCTTTTTGAGATGAAAATTCTTTCTATGGGTGAACGAATAATGATCCGCATCCGTTTTCTTCTGCTATGAGCAGCTTTGAAGAAGAGAAGCTTTTTGAAAGGAAACTGACGGTGACCTGTAATAAACTCAATTAAAAAATCATTATGAAATACTTTGTCTTCTTTTTTCGGCAGTACATTGAAGATTTTTTGACCTTGGAATGTTTCCTCTAAGTATTATTGCCACGCATACTTTGCAAATTTAAATAGAATAAGATTAAAGTGAGATTTGGGACATGGAATTGGAATTAATTGGTCGAAAATTGTATCTTTAGCAATCTGGTCAGCTTCTTCATTTACCATTTGGCCAGCACGAGTTTTAATCTAAGCAGCTATGAGCAGCTCTGAAGAAGAGAACCTTTTTCAAAAGGAATAAAAAGGAAACTGAATGTGACCTGTAATAAACTCATTAAAGAAATCATTGTCAAATACTTTGTCTTCTTTTTTCGGCAGTACATTGAAGATTCTTTGACCTTGGAATGTTTCCTCTAAGTATTGTTGCCACGCATACTTCGTAAATTTAAATATAATAAAATTAAAGTGAGATTTGGGACATGGAATTAATTGGTCAAGAATTGTATGTTTAGCAATCTGGTCAGCTTCTTCATTTACCATTTGGCCAGTACGAGTTTTAATCCAAGTAAAATTGCGATCTTCTGAATTGATGCTTGAAATAATTAGTGTAGAGTGATCTCGTTTCAAGTGGCATGATTAGCAAAACAGACTATCCAATTTAATGCAATGGATTTGCACGTAATGGTTACTAATCGTTTTCTTTTAATTTTCTTTCCTATACTAGGAAGGCAAAATCTTCGCATAAATTCCTCAGATTCATAACCATTAAATATACGATAGTACCGGAACCAAAATGAGCTTTAAATTTCGATCATCTGCATACACCTTTATAATATTGTTTCATGCATTTGTAGAAGGATTACTTCTGTCATATACATATTTCCAGGGAATGTGATGAACATGAATATTTTATGTAGCCTGGACAATGAACGGCATACAAATTAATTTTAGGCATAATATAATTTCTACAATAGTGCAAATAAACTGAAAGAAAAGCAATCAAAATACGAAAGGTAATATATAAGGAATTACTGATTTTCCCTAAGTTTGCTTTCGTGGTGTAATTGAATAGGATACGCAGCTAATATTAAGAAAATTCAAGCTTTGAATCCTGGCGATGATGTAGCTGATTTTTTATACTCAAAAAAGCCTGTACAATTGCTCAGCTACGCAGTTTTGGGGTGCTTATCCATTTATCACATTGGGTCTTAGGGTATTTTGCGTATTTAACCGAAGCTCTAAATCCATTTGCAAACCATAGAAATAAAAAAAGAATGGTTTAATAGTATAGTCTACTTCAACAAATGTTTCTTCTACATGTGAAGAAGTTTCCTGTCTTATTTCACATTATAACTTTAAAATTCTGGATATTTGATGTACATAAAATTGTCGTCTCTAGGCGTTTTATTTCTATGGCTTGCAAGGGAATCTGATGCGTGAAATGTTTTATGATTTTCGAAACCTCATTAAACATTAAAAGGGAAATTCTCCAAAAGCGGTTAATTCAAAGGCCCAAGGTTATGTCAGCCAATTACGAAAAGTTAAGCTTGCCCAAGATATTCTAAAATTTAGGAACAAAATTTAGGAGCGCGGTTCTGAAAAAGTGCTTTTCTTCGATACTTTTAGATTTTCTCTTCTCTTTCAATAATTAAATACGCTGCGTATGAGACTCATTTCTTTTGACAAACGGCTGCCGGGAAGGCCTGCTGCCTGTATGCCAATATCTTTTACGTAGACGTGGTTCCACCGAGGAGAAATGACGTGAATGTGCCGTTTGGAGTAATCTTTTGCACTTAATTTTGAAAGTGTATTATTAATTATACTGCTAGATATTTTCTAAGGACGGACAATACACTAACGCCCATAGCAACCCCAAAATGAAAGGACGTAAAATGTGGAAGATTAGAATAAGTGCGGAATACAATGAGAAGAGTTATACATACGCAAAATGTCATTTCCTTGTCTGTTATTCACACAACTGCATTGCTAAAAGATGTAAGCATTTGACGCGACAGGGCAGTTGTTACGTCAAGTGAAACGGAAAAGTTTTAATTGACATTTAACTGGAATTGATATAAATTAAGGGAACTATTTAATTGACAATCTTGAAAATTTAGACATGCCTTCCCGACATGATTTAAATGATTTTGCGAGTAGCCGTATCATTGAAAAGATCTCAAAAGGCCGAAAAATAACAGATGTTGCTAAGGTGTTAAACAATAGCCACAACAGTGTTTCACGGTTTTGAAAGCATTTAAAGCAACTGATCTTGTAAAACGTCTGAAGGAGACAGGTACATTGCCCTATCTTTGCAATGAAACCGACGCACCACAGCTCAGCAGATGGGGAATGAGTTTCTTGCTGCCACAGGACAACAGAAATGCTAAAAAACTGTAGCAGGTCCTTTTGAAAGAAGGAGGCGTATATGCTTGCAAATCTGTTGAGTGTGTCAAAGATTGTATAGCTAGTTGGCAATGGAGTCTGTCAGTCTGTCGTCGAATTGTAAACGCCAACCGAACTGGTTAGAGAGTGGTATTGCTTATTGTCCAAAAGTATCTACAAAAAGGACAGATATCCGAGGTTACAGTATCATGGTATCTGCCGGCATCATGATGAATCGCCACATGCTAGCACATGGGGTTGCAACTGGGATTATTACCGGGAATGTTTCCGCTGCCTCCTATTAGACTTTTCAGTGGTGTTTTCAGGGCATTTATGGAGGCAACTATCACAAGGGTCACGTTACTGAGACGCTCAGCAGTGTACGGAGGACAACATTATTACCGAGCTAATTATGAGCAAAACGATCGCTTCTATGAGTGCATCCTTCACATTTCGGAGCAGGTATCCACGTCCACACGACAGTGCCAAAGTCCCCGCAAACGCAATCAGCCTTTTCACGGACGGCTTGCACCTTGATGGAGCAGCTGGTAGTGAAGTGGTAATCAAAAGGCACGATACCATATTAGCTACGTAGAAAGGGCACTTGGGACCTGAGAATTCAGTCTTTCAAGCCCTAGCGGTGGCCATTAGAGATGCCATAGCAGCTACAGATGACTATCTGTATTTATGACTAGAATCATTTTAATCCTGCTCCGCTCATATAAGATATACAATTCATGTCCCGTGAAAATGAGAGCCACAAAGCAATTCACATTTCCTGGATAAAAGCTCATGCCAGGCACCAGGGAAATGAAGAGGCGGATGAGCTCGCAAAGGAAGTCGCACGCAATATAGATGCGCATAGTGTGCCCATCCTGCTCCCAAAGTCCCATCTCAAGAGAAGTATCTTGACCACTACAACATTGGCAGGATGAATGGGACAGAATTCCTTAGGGTAGAAAAGCCCATGTTTTTTACAACAAACTTATTTTTGACTGCTTTGGGACAATAAACGGAACTTTTGCTGTATATTTTCATCAAAGCTTGAACTCTGCGAATGGCAACTTAGGGTGCTGAATGATAAATAGTAAGGATTGCTCAATCAAATCTAAATAATTCGTCTAAATCTCATAGACATTTCTTTGATAAAGCTACAATTTCGACCATAAATTTAAGAAAAATATACATCTAGCTAATTCCTACATATTTTAATAGCAGCTTTTTTATATGCTTCGTTGATATATTTTAGAAGAAACAATTTTAGGTATTGAGTTACTGGTGTACATTCTGAAGAAACGCAATGATGAAAACATGTTGGAAAATATTATAAAAAAAAATTTGTTTAAAATTCTCGAGAAAACAACCAAATAAAAAGGAGTATCTAAATCATACAAAACATCTGCAAGTAAGAACTTGTGGATACGTAAATGGAATATAACTTATGGAATTTATTTTATGAATGAATAATCATGGAAATTATTTTACGGAGCCATAAATTTTAAAAAACATAGTTTGAAATCAATCATATTTCAATTGCAATATGAAAAGGTATTATTCAAATAATCAATCGTATTTCAATTGCAATATGAAAAGGTATTATTCAAATATTTTAATTTCTTCATAACAGCTTTACATATTAAAAATTCTGATCTTATACTTTTGACAACAAGCACAAAGCATTCATTGGATATTTTATTAAAGATATTCAATTACTACTTTTACTAAACTCCAAATAATGTGAATTGGAAAGAAATATTTCTTTGCTGTGTAAATAATTTAATTAAATAAATAAAAGTAAGGATTCTTTTAGCGACTGAAACTTTAAGGGTGCTTCGAATTCTAATAAATATTTATGAAGTGAAATGTTTAAATGTACTTTAAATTTAATGATGTAAAAACTGAATTCACAAATGTAGTTTTTAGTAGCTATAAGTTATTCCTAATTGCAGTAGCATTGCAGTTATTCCTAATTGCAGTATATTATTTATTCTTTAAAAGAAGTATTACTGACGCACTAACACTTTAAATTACTGTACAAACAACACACTGTTGTTTTGTTTTAAGAGATAATTTTATAATATTTTGAGAAAGAAATTGAATGATATTGTAATAGAATATGATTTCAGTATTAGAGATGATTTGTCCAGAGAAACGTGCATTTGCAAATTTTGTCGAAAGTTGTTACTGGACCGTTGGCATGTGTCTTCTAGCTGCTGGAGCTTACTTGTCAAGAAGCTGGGTGACGTTGAGTCTCATCACTGTGTCATTGTCTGCTGTTGTTTTATTAATGTGGAGGTAAAGGATAGTCTGATGTTGTTTTATTAATGTGGAGGTAAAGGATAGTCAACAAAATGCATGCTCTTTTGTGTACATTTTTGCTGCTTGTTTATTTATTTATTTGACTAGGCCAGAGCTCATAAGGGCTATTCTTTTTATTTAAATGAAATTTGTCTTTATTAATTTTTGTTCCCTTTGCTATTGAATTTCGTGTTATTTATTTAGGTAGATAGAGTTTAGTAAAGTAATCATATTTGCAAGAATTTAATGTTTAAAATTTCGTAGTTTCTCACCGGGCAAAACTCTGTAAACATTTTGGAGTTTTACTTAAACTGCAACTCTTAATTAGTCTAATAACACCAACAGACGCAAAGCTAATTATCACTAAGAGTTTAATATCTTAAAATTTCTTACTTTCTCGCTAGGCAACACACTCGTAAAAGTTGTAGGGTTTACTCAAACTGGAACTGGTTAATTAGTCCAGTTACACCAACAGACGTAATCTCTATATCTGAAGTAACTACAAAGTCGTGTAAAGCTGAAGTAACCTTTTTGTTTAAATAGAATGTACAGCCTAAAAGCAGTCTTGTGTGCAAAACATACCAGCAACAGCTTGTGGTATTTTAACAAAACTGTCACTTTCAAGTTAAACTATGGAAGAGTAGTCAAAGACTGTACAATTTAAACATATTCGAAGCTCAGTAATTTCACCATAGCGTCAAAATCAAAGTTTCGGCAGCGACATAACGAAAAGCCGAATAACAACAACTATCCGAGTTTGCGTCAAATACACGTAACGTGCACGCAAATATACATTCTGACTTAAAGTTGCAAAAACCCTTGGTTTAATAACTAGCTATCTGATTTGCATTCTAGTGACGAATACGGAAAGGAGAAGTTAAAAGTACTGATCCAAATCATAATAAATGGATAGCTTAAAATAATAACCTTATAAAGTTAAATCCTTAAACATTAAAATTAATATTGCATAATAATTTTTGTAATTATTGTGTGCTTTTTTATTTGTCTTATAATGTCTCATTGCAGTTGAAGTAGAAGATGTTATTTTGCTTTAAATAATTTATCTTGATTACATTGGTGGAAAAAAGAGATATTTTATATACATGAAAGAAATATACACTACTTTTCCTACTTGGCTGTCTGCTTTTCAGAAGTTTTAATGGCTAAAATTTAAAACAATTCTGATACATAAATTAGAACTGTTAAGCATGTTTATAGATTTGAAATGCGAAATGTCTTCATCTATGATTGTAATCATGGTTTCGATATCAAGTGCTGCAACTAAAGAATAATATTTTCTAAATGATTTATGTAGTTACTTGCAAGTTTCTTGTTAAAATGAAGAAACATTTTAATCTCTTCAGCTTTTTTATAGCGGTGTAAACATATAAACACTTTTGTTAACATTTCTTGCGTAAATTTGAATTTTTTTCGAAAAACATTTTAAAATCTATTTATTTTTCAGTTTCGTTCCCGAGTCTCCGCTTTGGTTGTTGTCTCAAGATAGATACGAAGAGGCATTTGTTATTTTGAAAGATATTGCTAGAAAGAATAAGAAGACTGTAAATGATATTGATCTTTTAGCACAACTGCAGGTAATTATTTTGAGCACTTAATGTTTTGACATTGTGAAAAGTTATGTATCTAATACATTGGCAGTTCTATTATTTAACTATACAGGTCCCATAACACTTTCACAGAAATTTATTTCAAACTGATTAAACAACTAAAAATAATTAAAGCCTGACTTTCTAAAATCTAGCACTCCAGGAACAAGAGCACGACAAAACGCCAGCTGTCAGAAAATTTAGACAAAATCTGACTATCGGAAATTGTCTTTACTAAAATACCAAATTACACCTTTGTAGCAGAGAAAATAAAATTCGCTGTAAAGTTTACTTCTCTAAAAATACATAGTATCATAACACACACACACCAAACAAAAACAAAATATAATTTACAGAGAAAAGAATAAATAAGCAAGCATGATAATAAAAATGAGCTAATCTTGGAAAAAAAAACATGTTCTATAAAAGAATTGCATAGTAAAGTTAGGAGCTATATCTGTATATACGAGATGTATTTATATAGGTTATAAGTAATAGTTTATTATTGTTATAAGAGGCAATAGTCTAGTTAGCAAAGTTAGGGAAAGGAAAACAATTTTTACCTTTTAAAAACATTTTTGTACATCTGGAGCATCAGCAGGGCAATTATTAATATCAAAAATTATTTTATGATTCTACGCAGCATGACATTTATTTAATTGTTGAAATTTTAGCTGTCATGCCTTGATTATCATAGTAATAATTAATAATAATAAATTAAATAATAACCAACTTTATATGATTTAGTTGCTCTTGAATACATTTGAATTAAACTCTAGCCGATAACTACGTAGGTCAGTCAGAAAGTTTGTTGCTCTACTGCGTAAATATGTTCTGTCTAAGACTATGTGGTAGACACTGTGTGGCAACACTTCAGACATGTACCTTTATCGCGTGACGTAGCGGCTTCCCCCCAGACAAGTTTAGTTTTTCTGATAATCAGTCGCAAACATGTCTCGACAGCTGCAAATAGCGTCCAGATTGGAAACGCGTGCATTGATTCGTTTTTTGTGGGCAAAAAGGTGCAACTGCACTGAAATTTATGGACAGTTGTATGAAGTGTCTGGTGAAAATGCTATGCCACGTCAAGCTATCCCGAAATGGTGCAACATGTGCTCCTGCATGGCAATGCAAGACCGCATGCAGCAAAACAAACGTGTGACCTTCTGAAAATGTTTAGGTGGAAAGTGTAGAATCACCCTCCTTATAGCCTAGACCTTTCACCTCCTGACTTTCATATGTTTGGTCCCATGAAACGAGAACTTTCAAAGCGAAGGTACCATTTGGATGCCGAAGTGAAAGCTGCAGCCCAACAATGGTTATCGGACATTGAACTGGATTTCTTTGCAGAAGGCATCGAAAAACTTGTACCACGCCTCGACAAATGCTTAAATAACGGAGATAATTACGTTGAAAAGTAGACTTTGAATGGAACTTTAAGATATAAATAAAGTTATTGTAAAATTTTGCTCCTGTTTTGTTTTCTTAGGCAGTGCAACTAACTTTTTGACTGACCCTATCATTTATTCCCACTGCATATTTGTAATAGCAATGAAGGTATCTTTTACTTCGTTATATTCACTTGCAAAGCATTTTGCTTTACTAAATTATAATTCAGACGTTTGCGCGGCAAGTTAACAGTTATTATAAAAAAGAAAAAAATAGATAAAGATTTCAATAAGTCTGATTTATGCAATTGTAAGGTATATTTTAATTTTAAAGAGACTTTCCTATGAATTCTTGTTTCAACTTACAACTCTTTACCAGAATGAGACTTTAGAATCGCACTGAATGCAAATGAGAAAGAAGTAGCATTTATGGAAATTTCAACTTACTTCGTGAGAGACAGCTTGAGTAGTATAAATCTATACTATGCTAATATCTTGAGTAGTGCGTGTTTGCTTTCGGGCTAAATCTCTCTTGGACGCTCTCTTACGCTCGACCGTTTATTACGTGCCTTTTGATATTCGCCGGCTGGTTTAAATTAAGAGCCAACTACATTAGATAATTGCGTTAGCTTCAGCTACGTCTCTTTATTAGCTATAATTTAGTTTTTATTTCTTATTCTGAGTTTAAGCCCAAGTGGAGGCTTTGTTGTAAGCCCGAGAAAGGGCCAACTGTTCATCTTATTTTGAGTGAAGTAAAGGGTACTTATACCCTTCTTGAGTCTACGCCTTTGGTTATTTGAACTCAGCAATAAGTCGCTTAAAAGTTCACGAAGCTCCTTACATTTACTTTAGCCAAAAGGAATTAAGAACGCTAAGCAGTTTCGTGGAGCACCTATTAATAATAGAGCTAAAAGCTGCTTTTTTTTTGTTTTTAAATAGTGTAGTTTTTTACCCAAACAGACATATTAAATTTGAACGATAAATATTTTACCTTTTGTGCATGAAATATAAAAGTATAAATATTTTATACTTTTATATTCCATGCACCAAACACTGACAGATTGCAATGCCTGGTGCATGGAATATAAAAGTATGTTATTTCGGGCAGAGGTAACTAAGGAGGTTTCTCTAACATATTTCTTTTCAATCACTTAGTTTTTTTTAAATTATGAATGGAACAAAAAGGATCTTACACATGGCCGAGGGAGAACACATTTGCCTTTAAATCACTCAGCTTATTAATCAAAAGATGAAATTGGTGGAAAATCAAAAGGTGGAAAATCAAAAGGTGAAAAATTGTGTGCTCAAAATATGGTGACCATATTTTCGTGACGACGAAGGAAAAACATACGTACATTTGGAAACCTCATTATATACCGTACGAACAAAAGACTTTACACTGCCTGTTCACTTCTTTTGTACAGGGAGCAGAAACTTTGACTCCACACTTAGAAAAATTTAACACGACCACTTCGGACAACACTTTTATTACTACTCACTAATATATTACAGAGAAAACTAGAAGGTTTATACAGCGCCCTCTCTCGGTGGGCAGTGGATGTCGTAACACACTGGGCCCCCATGACCCTGTCATCAGCTTAACTAGAAATTAAACAAATTGAAATATAAATGCAAACATTAAATTAAGCAAACTGTAAATATCACACATAAATAAATGAAAGAAATAAATCAAAGCAATCAGTCATTCACAGGAAGTCGGACCAGTTTATGGATTGGTCTCTTCATTTCACCTGAAACAGTTTTTAAGTTCACTGCTCTTACTCTATTGTCAGTTCCTCTATAAGTATGAATTACTCTTCCCATTTTCCACTTAAGTGGCGGCAAGTTTTCATCCTTGATTAGCACTAAATCATTCACACGTAAATCGGCACTGGGGAGTTTCCACTTGTTGCGCACTTGCAACTGAGTCAAATAGTCCTTTGACCACGATTTCCAAAACGATTGCGAAATCTGTGTGACTAATTTCCACCGCTCACGAATGGGAATTTTCTCATTTGTAACATCAGGTTCAGGAACACTCTTTAACTCGGAACCGATAATGAAGTGACCCGGTGTAATGACAGAAAAATCATTTGGGTCCTCAGAAGCAGCCACTAAAGGACGGGAGTTAAGTATGGCTTCAATCTCCACCAGACACGTTGAAAATTCTTCTTGTGAGAGGATCTGCGATCCTATAACACGTCTCATGTGAAACTTCATGGATTTAACGGCAGCCTCCCATAGGCCTCCAAAATGAGGGGCTGATGGAACATTCATTGTCCATTTAATGCCTTCATTGGTCAAATAAGTACCAAGGGCTTCTATCGTACAAGCTTTTAAATAATTCTTTGCACCGATAAAATTTGTTCCACAATCACTGAATATTTCAGCTGGCTTTCCACGTCGTCCGATGAATCGTTTCAAAGCTCCAATACATGCCTGAGCACTAAGATCACTAACAAGTTCTAAATGGACGGCTTTCGTTGCGAAACATACAAACACACACACGTACATTTTCAGTGGTTTAACGCCTCTACCACGTCTCGGGCTGATCAAAAATGGTCCTGAAAAATCAGTACCGGATCTAAGAAATGGTCTTCCAGGATTCACTCTCGCAGAAGGTAAATCAGCCATCACTTGTTTCGAAAGCTCAGAGCAAAATCTGGCACAGATAACGCACATTTATTTCTCTGCGTATTGCAGCCTTTGCTCCTATGATCCAATATTTTTGTTTCATCGCAGAGTTAACTAATTGTACTCCTCCATGCATGTAAGTAAGATGATAAAATTTCACTAATAATTTTGTAACGGGATGATTCTTAGGTAATATTATTTGATGTTTCACAGACTCTGGTAAGCTGGCACTTCTTAAACGTCCTCCTACACGTAGTAAGCCACTATTGTCCAAGAACGGATTTAGAGAAATTAAAGAACCTTTCTTTAACACTCTCGCTTTCTCTAAAGTAGATATTTCCTTTTTATAGTCAGTTCTTTGGACTAGTTTGATTATAATATCATGCGCTTCTTTTAGTTCACTTGTTTCTAAGAAGGGAGTCAAAATCCTATCCCCCCTCACATTTCTTATAAACCTTAAACACCAAGCGACAACTCTCTGCAACTTGCTCCAAACTGAAAATTTGTTCCAAAGCTGCTCAACTAACTCCAACTGCACTACAAAACATTTGACAGAATTTTTCCGTTGCTCTGTTAGTATTTCCGCATTGTCCACATTCGGTAACTCTCTAACCCGTTGGTTAGGCCAACTCTCAAAACTTTTCCGAAGCCAAATTGGACCTGACCACCATTTCTCATGAAACACCAACTTCTCAGCCGAGATTCCTCTAGTAAGCAAATCCGCGGGATTATCCTCAGACGGACAATAGTACCAATCACTCGGACTCTATCGATCCTGAATTTCCACAACCCGGTTGGAAACGAACTGTTTCCATCTCTTTGCACTTCCCTTCACCCAATGCAATGCAATACAAGAATCACTCCAAAACACTATTCTTCCAATTTTATCCTTGAAAACACTCTTAAGGTAATTTCCCACTCTAGCACCTATCACCATGGCCATCAGTTCCAACCGCGGCAGCGTTAGTTTCTTTAAAGGTGA